>SJYC01047515.1:0-47705 GCA_006408675.1 Madoqua kirkii | reverse complement strand
GGAGGCGGTGGGGGGGAGGTGTCGAGGGGCGGGGGGAGGGGAATCGTGGAGCCCGGCGGGGTCCGGAAAGCCTAAGGCCGGTATGGCTCGAGGCTCAAAGGGCCAGCAGACCTTAGTGAGTTTACCTGGTGGGAAATTCTGCAGTGTCTTCCTGGGTGGAAAGGAGTGGCTGGCCGGTCCAGCTAGGGTCTGACCACGCCCCCGGGGCAGGAGACTCGATCTTGTTGATTTAGTATTAGGTAAATATCTGAGCCCGGGACGCAAGTGCACTAGTGACCCTTACAATAGGAGGGCTAGAGAAACCCCAGTTATGACCTGAGGGCGGAACTTCGTGGACCAAGTAAGTACCCACTTATAGATTAAGGGCCTAGATTTGTAGTATGTGAGGAACATGCCTTAGAATCGGAAAAGGTTTGAAACCCTGAGCCCCGCTGTATGGGCAGTTGCATTTAGTGGAACTAGGTAAGAATGCCTTGGAGCTACTGGGTAATACCTGGTTGGCATAAAGTTTAGCTTAATAGATTGGTTAGATTTTGGAGTGTCCCAAAACTGAGTCCAACTCCATCTCTTCCCCCTATCCTACTGCCCCCACTGCATCTCTGCCTGGCAGCAATCCAAGTCTTGGGCACTGTCAAATGGTTCAACGTGCGGAATGGTTACGGATTCATCAACAGGTATCTGAGGAACCCAGGGAGAGGGTGGAATGGGTGTCTTCCAAACTGATCTATGGGACTGGACACCTTCCCAGCCTCCTCTCTACTCCAGCAAGGCACATGGTTGCAATGTCCAGCTGATGCTGATTGAAAGTCTTTAACCACAGCACAGATGTGGGCATGATGAAGCCTTCTCCACGTCTTCAAGGGCAGCAGAGGGTTAATGATCTAGGAAGTTGGCAAATCTGGCTCTGATCCTCACAGCTGGTCTGTGTCACCTTCTAGTTTAGTTTGCCGCCGCCTTTGGGGCAATATGTACCTGCTCTCTGTGCCTCTGGCCGGAATCCTCACTCATTTCCTGTTTCGGGCAGCACACATAGCACTCTCATAACTCTCTCCCTTAGAGAGCTGTTAGCTCATTGAATCCCTCACCTGGCGGGACTGGGTCTGGTGAGGCTTGGGGAAAGAAGGCACCAGCCCATCCTGAGGCTGCTGCTTTCCTTCTACAGCACCCACGTACCCCCCAAACTGGGAGGGGCCATAGTGTCAGATTCTGAGCCGAGTCAGGTCTCCCCCAGTGGGCCCTTCCCAAGTCCAGGCACCCTGCCAAGCCCAGCCCTCCTGGGAGGCCTCAGTTCCCTCTTAGCAGGCTGACCTTTGTGCAGATCCAAGTGCTTTAAAGCCAGAACACTTGTTCTAAGGAAGGGTCCTTCTCTAATTCTGGAAACAGGACTCCTGGGAGGTTCTGAGGGAAGACCTCTTCTCACCCAACCCCCAATGGGGTGCTAGAGTAAACTAGGGTGATGGGCAAGGTAGTGACAGAGAATGATCTAATATCTTCTTTCGTACCCTTGATCTCTTGGTGTGCTGAGAGGGGCCCTGACCCTGGGGTTCACCTCCAGGCTGAGAAGAAAGTTTTATGGGCTGTTTGGAGCCAGTTCTTGACACAGTTTTCCCTCCTCAAAGGTGTTCTGCACCTCTGCTCCTGTCCCTACTCACTCCCTCCTTGACTGCAGAAGGAAGGAGACTGAGAGGAATTCTCCACCCATGGGTTGGGGAGCAGGAGTTGTTGGCTGGTAGTACCAGGTTCTAAGGTGCCTTGGGGGAGAGGGTGGAGAGGTCCACAGGTAAAGGCTGAGCCAGCTCCTTCAAGGTGCCTTTGTTGACCCTGCAACCCTTTCCTCATGAAGCCCAGGTTTTTCATGGAGGTTTTAGAGATCTGCTCTTCATACCCCCTTCAGGGGCCCCTACTGGCTCTTGTCTCACTCTCTGGGCCCAAGCAGCAATGGAAGGTAGAGAGGATGAGGCCACAGGTCTTGGGAGTGAGCAGCTAGGGAGGCCTCAGCAGAGGTGAGTGCCTTACCAAAATCATTACCTAACACCCCATCCTGTCCTGCAGGAATGACACCAAGGAGGTGTCTTTGTTCACCAGGTAAGAGCTTGGATGGCTTTCTGAGGAGAGGAACCTACCCTCCCTAATGGTCTTTGCCACTGTCCTCTTAGCAGCACAAGTCCTGGCTTTCCAGCTTTCACCTCCCACCAGGAAATAGTTCCCTATCCATCCCACAGGTGCTGTATTAACTGCATTGGCCCCATTTGTGTTGGGTTGTCTCTGTAAGCAATGTGCTTGTTGCCCTCTGGGTACAGCATGGCTCACTCCCTTCTGGAACCTGTGAACATCTCAGGAACGAATCAGGTGGTGTCCAAGGGAAAGGACACAGGCTAGCGCTACTTGGGCGCAGTGGTTCTCAAAGTGTGGTCCCCGCACCAGCAGCATCTCCTGACATCTGGATTCTCAGGCCCACCCCAGACCTAGCCAATCAGTCAGGCTTGGGGGCGGGGCCAGCTGCCTGTTTTAACTAGCTCTCCAGGTGATTGTGATGCCCGCACAGTTTGATTTGAGAACCACTGCTTTGGTGGAAAGCATGCTCAGTGGGACTGTGGTAAGAAACACAGTACCTGTTACCCACTTTGCAGCTTAAGACTATCGGCTTTTTGTTTGGCTTTTGAGTTCATGTTTCTTGCTTCCCTTCTGGAAATCCCTGAGGGGTCAGGGGAAGAGGGAGTGAGTCCTGGTGACCGTGGTAACTACACAGTTGTTCCCAAGGCCCCTAGTTTGTGGCTTTTCCCCTGCTGAACTTTGCCTTCTCCTTGCTTCACACTCCAGCCCCAGCTCACAAGTAAAATTTTGAAAAGAATGGAAGTGGGTGGTGGGCCCCACAGGGGTGCAAGAGATCCCGGCCATTCTCATCTTTCTCCTGGCCTTTCCTTAACCAGACAGCTATTAAGAGAAACAACCCCAGGAAGTTTCTGCGCAGCGTTGGGGATGGGGAGACCGTGGAGTTCGATGTCGTGGAAGGAGAGAAGGTTCGGGGGCTGCGGTTGGAGAGCCCGCCAAACAAGGGGAGGGTGCCCTGGAGGTCCCCCCCTCAAGGCTCGCCTGGGTAGCACAGGCTGTGTGACTGGGACCGTGTTCTCGAGCAGAACTTGTCGTCCTTAAGTCTCTGGCTGCTTCAAGGGGTGTCCTAAAGAAGGTGCACCTGTCACAGTCAGGGCTCTCTCTGCAGTTCAACAGGCCCATGTTTGTTCTCCATGGGGCGCCTGTGCCCATGTTCTCTGAGAATCAGCCCTCCATGAGATGCTCCCCTGCTGCCAGCCCTCTTTCTCCATCCCCACCACACCTCCAGGCTAAGCCTCATGACGGTCCAGTGGCAGCTATTTCAAAAGGACCAGTTGCAGATGTGGCCCCTTCCAGAAGGGTCCAAACACGACTGGCCCCTGCTCCTCTAGGGAGGGTGGAAAGAACCAGAAGTTAGAGGAGCTGGAGAGGGGGCAGTTATCTGGAAGGATGGAAGACAGTGATTCAAGCCAGACTGGGAGGGTTGTGCATCTGTTGTGGGAGCTGGTTCTCACCAGTTCCTCCCCACCTCCTCCCCAGGGCGCAGAAGCTGCCAACGTAACTGGGCCTGGGGGGGTGCCAGTGAAGGGCAGCCGCTATGCCCCCAACCGACGCAGGTTCCGCCGATTCATCCCCCGGCCCCGCCCAGCTGCCCCACCACCCATGGTGGCAGAGGCTCCATCGGGTGGAACAGAGCCAGGCAGCGAAGGGGAGCGTGCCGACGACTCCGGGCAGCGGCCCAGACGACGGCGCCCACCACCCTTCTTCTACCGACGACGCTTCGTGCGAGGCCCTCGGCCCCCCAACCAGCAGCAGCCCATAGAGGTGAGAGGGACTGGCAACATGGGAACCAGCTGCCCACATCCTGGAGAAGGAGCGGGAGTTAATGAGGCCGGAGCCCAGAGGAAGCGGGGTGGAAGGTGGGCTGGGAAGAGCTGTGGACACTAAAGCAGCTGGTGCCACCGGGCTACCTCCGCCCCGCCCCCCCTTCCCCCCCCTCCCCGGGCTTTTGCATGTCCCCAGGGCACGGACGGGGTAGAACCCAAAGAGACAGCCCCGTTGGAGGGAGACCAGCAGCAGGGGGATGAGCGGATACCCCCACCCAGATTCCGGCCGAGGTACCGAAGGTGAGACTCCCTTTCCTGGGCCCTGGCTTCCCCTTCACCAGCCAGTGTGGGGACCTGGGGATGGGAAGGGTAGGGGCCTGAAGCCAGAGGTCAGGAGGGCTGGGCCACTGAGCCATTATTGCCCAGGTGCTCAGGGTTAGCAGGCACCCCTAGGATGGGATGGGAAGGCAAGCTAGTCTCCCCCTGCTGGGGGATCCTAGGAGGGAGGGATGTGGTCTGCACTGGGCTCCTGTCCCTTCAGGGTCCTCGCTTCTTGCCCCAGGCCTTTCCGCCCCAGGCCACCTCAGCAGCCCACCACAGAAGGTGGGGATGGTGAAACCAAGCCCAGCCAAGGCCCCACGGACGGCTCCCGACCTGAGCCCCAGCGCCCACGAAACCGCCCCTACTTCCAGCGGAGACGGCAGCAGCCCCCGGGACCTGATGTGGCCCCTTCCAGAAGGGTCCAAACACGACTGGCCCCTGCTCCTCTAGGGAGGGTGGAAAGAACCAGAAGTTAGAGGAGCTGGAGAGGGGGCAGTTATCTGGAAGGATGGAAGACAGTGATTCAAGCCAGACTGGGAGGGTTGTGCATCTGTTGTGGGAGCTGGTTCTCACCAGTTCCTCCCCACCTCCTCCCCAGGGCGCAGAAGCTGCCAACGTAACTGGGCCTGGGGGGGTGCCAGTGAAGGGCAGCCGCTATGCCCCCAACCGACGCAGGTTCCGCCGATTCATCCCCCGGCCCCGCCCAGCTGCCCCGCCACCCATGGTGGCAGAGGCTCCATCGGGTGGAACAGAGCCAGGCAGCGAAGGGGAGCGTGCTGAAGACTCCGGGCAGCGGCCCAGACGACGGCGCCCACCACCTTTCTTCTACCGACGGCGCTTTGTGCGAGGCCCTCGGCCCCCGAACCAGCAGCAGCCTATAGAGGTGAGGGGGACTGGCAGCATGGGAACCAGATGCCCACATCCTGGAAAAGGAGCGGGAGTTAATGAGGCCGGAGCCCAGAGGAAGTGGGGTGGAAGGTGGGCTGGGAAGAGCTGTGGACACCAAAACAGCTGGTGCCACCCGGCTCCCCCCGGCCTTTGCATGTCCCCAGGGCACGGACGGGGTAGAACCCAAAGAGACAGCCCCGTTGGAGGGAGACCAGCAGCAGGGGGATGAGCGGATACCCCCACCCAGATTCCGGCCGAGGTACCGAAGGTGAGACTCCCTTTCCTGGGCCCTGGCTCCCCTTCACCAGCCAGTGTGGGGACCTGGGGATGGGAAGGGTAGGGGCCTGAAGCCAGAGGTCAGGAGGGCTGGGCCACTGAGCCATTATTGCCCAGGTGCTCAGGGTTAGCAGGCACCCCTAGGATGGGATGGGAAGGCAAGCTAGTCTCCCCCTGCTGGGGGATCCTAGGAGGGAGGGATGTGGTCTGCACTGGGCTCCTGTCCCTTCAGGGTCCTCGCTTCTTGCCCCAGGCCTTTCCGCCCCAGGCCACCTCAGCAGCCCACCACAGAAGGTGGGGATGGTGAAACCAAGCCCAGCCAAGGCCCCACGGACGGCTCCCGACCTGAGCCCCAGCGCCCACGAAACCGCCCCTACTTCCAGCGGAGACGGCAGCAGCCCCCGGGACCCAGGCAGTCCACAGCCCCAGAGGTGAGTACCTGGGACTGTCCGTGTGGGGGCCCAGAGAAGGAAAGAAAAGCCTAGAGCCAACTTCCCCCTGTCCCTTCTTCCCCCACTCCTGTCTTCCTTTCCCTTTCCTTCCCACTCTCTTTGTCCCTCCTTCTCCTGGCCCTGCCCCCACTCACCCTGGCTTCAAGGCAGCCTGACACCCAAGAGCCAGGACTGCCGGGTCCACCCCTGGCAGCCACCCCCCCAACCCACCCACCAGGAAAGCCCAGCAGAGCCATTGGAGCCCACATCGCCCCTTGTAGACTCCGTCAGCTCTGCTGGAGCCCCAGCACCAGCCTGTGGATGGGAATAGAGGGAGGAACGGGAAGAGAAAAGGTGCAAGAGGTTGAAGCTGGGGGCCCTGAAAAGCAAGAGGGTCTCAGCCGACCACCCTTGTTCTCTCTAGACCTCAGCCCCCATCAACAGTGGGGACCCCCCAACCACCATACTGGAGTGATTCCAACTCAAAGGACACCCAGAGCCACCATCTGGTGAGTGGCAGGCCCAGGGCTGGGTACCAAGAGGCAGGGGTGGGGCTGGGTGGTGATAAATTGCTGATGTGACTTTTCCATCTCTCTTCCTCTCAGGTATCGCCAGTTTTTCCAACTGACCTGTATCTTACCCAGCACCTCCCTCCCCTCTTTCCCATAATTCATGACATCAAAACACCGGCTTTTCCCCCCATTCCTTGAGACTCAGGAGGGCCAAAGCAACAGCCTTTTGCTTTTTTTTTCCCTCTCCCTTACCAAGGGTTGAAGGAAGGGATCCATCCTTATTGTTCAGAGGCATCAACTCCCTCCCCTAAATCAGGCTGAGAAGGAACCAGCCAGCTCTTCCCTCCTCCTGGTTGTTTTTCTTTCCCACCCCAGTTTATTTTTTGTTTCCTTGCTCCCCCTACCTCTGAAGCCATTTTATGAACTGTCGTGTGCCACCTGAGCCTCCAGTAAAAACAAAAACGGGCTTTCCTGTTGTCTTGATCTCTGCCTCTTTTCTGTTTGGAGCCTTGTTGGTAATGCACTGTTGAGGGTGGCAGGAGGGAGAGGGGTTGGTGGGCAGGGCGTACTCTCGGGTCCTTGTTCCCACAGTTCTAGCTGTGCAGCTCTGCAGAAGTGCCTTTATCCCTGGGACACTGACTTTTCCCATCTGTGAAATGGGACTGTTGCCTCCCTGGTAGAATGAGTGATTCCTGAATTGCCAAGAGCAGGGTCTGGCACCTACAGCTTCAACTCTACTGAGGCTTTACTACTGTTAACAAAGGCAATAATTCCAGTTCCTAAGTGGAGGCATGAGTGACAGCGTCCAGTCCAGAGGATTCTGTGACCTAGAACTGAGACAGGATGCAGAAGAGGCGAGGGTGGGGAGGCTGTGGTCTGGGTCTCAGCCCATCTTGGAGTGCCTCCACATGACAGGATGCATATCTCATACAGTAACTTTATATATGGATCTCTCTATATATACATTTAGTACAACAGACCTTCAGTTTTTTCTCCCTGCCCCTGCTTTTTCAAACATATACAAAAATATCTGAAGGCTCTTCCCAGCCCAGTGTTGGCAGCCTTTCAAATCCTTCTTGCCCTTAGTTGGTCAAAAGCGTGTGGGTATAATACCCTCCCAGATGGGAGAGGAGGGAATAGCGGGGGCCCCCACCTGGCAGCCTTGCAGAGCAAGGGGAGTGGAGCCCAGAACCCTGAGTCTAGAGGGGAGCCCACTGTCCCTTTCTCTCGCCATGGATGGATGCGCATTCCCTCTCGCCCTGGAAGGCTGAGCAAGAGGACTGAGCCTGCTGTGTGAGAAGTGAGATTAGATCTTGGGAAGGGGGGGTGTGTCCTTTGCCCTGGAGGGGACAGACAGACCCCTTCCCCTTTCACCCAGAGTCTGTGGCAAGAATTCCGAGGAAGTGCCAGAAGGGGAGGAGTCCAAGGTGGCAGGAACTGGATCTCTCTTCTGTCCTGCTCTCGGGCTTTGGTTCACCCCCACCGGAAAGTCGGTCCTAGTGTCTCTCCTCCCTGTAAACCCCCTTCACTAGCCAGGGCACAAGTATTCTGGAGCTGAGGTGGGGTGGGGATGGCTACCGAAGAAGGAGGGGATGGAGGGGAGACTGACCCACCCCACAGCCACTGCCTAACCACAACACAAATAATCCAAGAGGTCACACGAGGGGAATGAGGGGGTGCTCAGACCACCCTTCCCTCCAGCTTCCCAACCCCACCAGGCTGCAGGGATTTTCTCTGCCCTGGAAGTAATGGGGAAGAGAGGGTTAAAGTGCTGCAGAGGAAAGGAGGGGGGGGGGTCTCTGGGCAAGTGGAGAGAACTGGCTCTCCCACCCCTGTGTGGACCCTCAGTCATTTTCATCTGGCCCTAAGTACTCCAGTTCTGTGCTGGGTTTCACTTCCTGCTCCAGAAGAGAAGGTGTCCGGCGGAAGACGGCTGAGATCTGGTCAAACGTCCTACCACGGGTTTCAGGCACTTTTAAGAAGGTGAAGATGAAGAAGCCAAGCAGGAGGACCGCGAATAGAAGAAAGACGTAGGGACCCATAGCATCCTGGGACAAGTGGAAAAAGAGGTGTTGACAGAGGGGAGGGAATGGGTGGCCTTGGGCAAGCCAGGACTAAAGGACTGGCTTGGGGCCAAAGATCTGCACAAAGCAGGTGGCTCCTTGGTGGGCAATGGAAATTACCAGGAGAATTTAGTGAAAAGAGAATTCTCTGAACCCCATCCCTCCTGGTTTCTCCTTCTCTTACTATCCTGAGTTACTGCACTCAGTGGATTCCTGGCCATTTGCACTATTAATACGAAGTTTGTAATTTTATTCCTAAGTAAGTTATGCCAGTAATTGGCTTTGAAGACAGCTCTGTTGTTTTCCATCTAGCTCAGTTCCCTTCTTTGCTTTGATTCTGGTGGAGCAGGCGGTCTTCAGAACCCATGTGGTCCACTAAAGTGATCCCCCAACCAGCAGTCTATGAGCGAAGCGGGCTGGGGGGATGCTGAGTGGAAAGCATCTGGGCTAGTGATGCGTTGCCCTCTTCTGGCTGATGGTGTGGGAGATGGGGGCGGGGGCAGGGGACCTACCGCCACATACTGGAAACCCATGCCGATGATGAAGTTGCATGTCCAGTTGGAGAACCCAGCCACTGCCATGGCTGCTGGGCGGGGTCCCTGGCTGAAGAGCTCGGCCACGATGAACCAGGGGATGGGGCCAGGGCCAATCTCAAAGAAGGCCACGAAGCCAAAGATGGCCACAATGGAGACATAGCTCATGACTGGAACCCGCTCCTGGGGGCCGGGCAGGGAGGGTGGAGAACTCAGGTCAGGTCTTTCAGGATCTTCCTTTGCCCTCCACCCAGGAAACTGGCATCAACCCTACCAGCCATTCACATGCAGGGGATCTGCCACCTAGGTTAGAACAGGCCTTCAAGCTTTTGACATTCAGCTGGCTGCCCTGTGCTGATTCAGGATCTTATGTTGATTCCCTCATGATTCTAGAGCTGGGTTCTTAGGAATTACTGTCCCTGAGGTTTGAGAGGGACTCTCCCCACTGGCTGCCAGGCTAATGCTACAGTGTCCTTCTAGAGCAGGAGGAAGTGCATGCAGCCTGGGTCCCTCAGGGGCATGGTCTTGGCACACAGCCTGGGCCCAAAGTCAAAAGCATGTATGTTGAGAATGACCCTAGTTGTCCACAGAGCCCCTTGGGGCAGTTCCCTGGGGTTGGGAGGCTGGTCCCCCTCCCTCTCCTCAGGCCTCACCAGCAGAAGCAGAGCCACAGTCATCAAGATGGCGCAGCCACACATGCCTGCCAGGCCCAGGAGATGGAGGGTCCGGCGCCCAGCCCGTTCCACCAAGAACACCTGCAGAGAGAGTCTGGGCTTGCCAGGGGCCTTCAGGGCTTGGGACGTCGGAGGGGTTGGGTGGTTGGGGTCAACCAAGGGTTGGATCTTTAAGACACCCAGGTATGTCCAGAAGCCAACAGTGGGGACCCTTCCAGAGGCCAGCAGTTACCGAGACTAAAGTGAAGACTGTGTTGACCACGCCGGCTCCAATGGTGGCATAGGCTGGTTTCTCTACCCCTGCTGACTCAAAGATGCTGGTTGAATAATAGAAAACCTAGAGGTGGGCCAGAAGAAAAGGTGATGACAAGGATGTTCCTTCCTCCCTTGAAGCCACACCAAGCTGGACTGACTCTGAATTTTAATGAAGCAGGGGCTTACTCCCTTCTTCATTCCTCTGGGGCTATTCCCTAACCCTGCCCCTCCTGGAGGAGGCTGCGTCCACACCACATTGATGCCGTACCGCATTGATGCCTGACAGCTGCTGGCTCAGCTGCAGCACAATGGCGATGATGAGCGGCTGCCGGTGGGTGTAGCTGCCCAGGAGTTGGAGCAAGGACAGGGGCCGCTCACACTCCAGCTTCCGCTTCTCCTCCTTCAGCTCAGCCAACACCTCAGACACGTCAGCCCAGCCCGTCAGGCGCTTCAGACCTGGAAGTGAGGGGGGTCAGGCCTGAGAGGGCAGGCAGAGGGCCTGGGAGAGACACAGGTGCCCGCAGGATGGCATGGGAGCTCACTCTTTCTGGCGGGCCCCTCCAGGTTCCGGATGATGTAGAGGTAGCGCGGGCTTTCCGGGCAGAGCGGCAGCAGGACCATCTGCAGGAGGGCAGGCAGCACAGTGATGCCCAGGAGGAGTGCCATAAGGTGGCTGTGCCCAGCATGGTCTCCAAGCCTAGCACCTGTGGGAGAAGGCAGGGAAGGAGGGCAGGATGTTCAGTCTGTACCCAGAGCCCCAACCCCCTGCCCAACCTCCCAGGAGGCCAGACCCAGTCACCTGGGCGATTAGGATGCCAGTGACGATGGCCAGTTGATTGAGTGTCCCCAAGGCGCCCCGCAGGTGAGTAGGGGCGATCTCCCCCAAGTACATGGGTACCAGCCCCGATGTCAGCCCTGAGCAGAGGGAAGAAGAGAGCTTCTCAGGGCAGCTGCTGACTGCCACCGGCTCCCCCATCCCCAAGGCCAGGGTTAGTGAAGGAGAGCAAGGCCCTGCTCAAGGCCACAGAGCCTGTGGGTACCTGAGTAGGCGCCAATGAAGAACCGTCCAAGAATGAGCATCTCGTAGGAGGCAGCTGCCTTGGCCAGGCCCATGAGGGTGCCCCCCAGCACTGCCAGGGCATTGTTGAACAGCATGGCCCTCTTCCTGGCAGACAGAAAATGGGGCTGTGAGAGTCCAGGAACCTATGCTCTGGCTCCCTTCCTGTCCCTCCACCCTCACCCTCCAGCCCCATACCTTCCCAGCCACTGAGAGATGATGCCAATCAGGAAGGATGAGATCATGCCACCCACAGAGAAGATGGCCACAGAGAGAGCCCAGAGGGTGGTGAGGGTGCCTGGTGGGATGGAGCTGGGTCCCTCAGGCCCCTGCCTCCCCAGCCAGGTCTCATTGTAGCTCTGTTCAATCACCTGGGGGCACAGCAAAGGAGTGATTAGCTGCTAGACTCTTCCCTCTTTGCTCACCCTCTCCCCCCAACCTTGTCTGGGCACCCTACTCTGCCAACTGTAGCCCCTCACCTTCTGGGGGGCATTGATGACCCCAATGTTGTAGCCAAACTGCAGGGAGCCAAGAACAGCGGAGAATACGGCAAGGACCAAGGTCCCAGTGACTTGCTGCCGAGGGGGCTCCCCATCCTGGGCAGGCAGAAGCAGAGAGGAGGCATACACATGGAACTGTGGCATCTTTCCTTCCTCCAGGGTCCCAGGCCCAGTAGGAGTTTAAAGATGCTGGGTTTCATCCAACGTGTGGGATGAGGGAAAGTGGACCCATATTAGGAATCAATCGAAGATCTCAGTGTAAACAAGAGCAGGAAGAACCCAAGAGTACCAGGCAAAAGGAGAAACTGATGTTTGAGTTCATCAAGCAGAGAAACGTTTGAGAACGTGCGTCTCACAATTCCTCTCTAACCTTGGGACAGGCTTGGCATTAAGAGACCCCTATTCCGATTTGTGCCACCTTAGGTAACTCACTTCCTCACTTTGAACTGAAGAGATGGGGGTGATGTTGCTTGTCAAGTGAAAGTGTGAAAATCAAAACTGAATGTTGAGTGGCCCCAATGGTGCTACTTTTATAAAGTAACAAGTATGTTAGCATCATCAGTCTCTGTCCTCTTCTCTTCCATCTGCGGGTTCTCTCCGCGGGCTCCTGGAAGCCCCCAGTAGGCTCAAGAAGGACAATTCCAAAAAGGACATCGCGGTCATTCCTCCTGGCTTATGGCCTTCTCTGTCTCCGCCCCAGCCTCCTCCCTTCCCCCTCCAAGCTGCGACAAAGGGCAGGGGGCCATGCTGGCTTTTGCCTGAGCAAGCCTTGCGCAGGGGATGGGGGCGGGAAGGTGGTGTGAGGGGCGGTAGCCTTGGTGGCTGACCGCTGGCGGCACAGACTGTCTCCAAAAGGAAACCTGAGCTGGGGGAGGGAGGGTGGACACTCCCCTCTTACCCCTCCACCAACCGTAGGGTAGAGGGAAAGTTCAGCGTCCTGGAGGACTGCCAAGAGTGGGGGTGGGGATGGACCTACGCAACACCTCCGGTCTTCGAAAAACTGCGGGCAGGCGAGCCGGGACAGACGGACAGCTCCTGGAGGGCAAGACTCGCCTGAATCTGCTTTCTTGAGGGCAGGAAGTCCTCGATCCCGGCGCAAAGCGCCGCGAACTAGAGAAGAGGGCGAACCCAGGACACGCAGAATCCAGTGTGGTTCTTGCCCACAATGATCCCCCAGACTCATTTTGCCTCTTGAAGTGACGGGAATCTGACAGTCACGGGTTGTCCCGCTCGGGTATAAATAGCCAGTCCCCCCCACCCCGCGCCTGCGCAAGGACCGCCCCCTAGCTGACCCCAAGCGCGACCCCAGCCCGAGAAAAGCGGGACCCTTGTCCCCGTCCCGCCCCCTCATGCTAAACCCTACTTCAGAGCCGATCTGTTGGAAGCCCGACGGCATCTTGTCTTAGGAACTGGAGACGCAGAACCTGCAGTAGACGAGGGGGAGGCGACTGGGGGGGTCTGTGACCCCAGCCTGGTGGGCGGAGGACGCGGGGGTGATAGGGGTCCTGGAGCTTTGTGAGAAGGGCGAGTCTGGCGGGACCTACAGCCACAAGCCCAGGAGCCGGACAGCAGCTCCTGGGAATCTGGCGAAGCTTGGCTGGGGGGAAAAGACCCGAAGAGCAGCCCCCGCAGCCCCTAGGGCCCCGCCTTTCACAGCACCCATTGGCCAGGAGCCCGCACACCCCAGCAGGCCACGCCCCTCCCTGAGCCGGGGGCTGAGAGTTTGGCACCGGCTGTGGGGTAATCCAGCGAGGCCACGCCCCTCAGCGTGCCCGGTGAGACACGCCCCTCGGGTTTCCGCCAGCCTGCCTCCGGGAAGTTTTGAGAACAGGGTCCTGGGAAACCTGGAGGCCCGGTTCCCCTTCATGTGAAGTCTCCGCCCACCGGCCGAGGTTCGGGCGTAAAGAAGCGACTTCCACGGGATGGGAGGGGACGGGCCAGGTACACTTGCCCAGGAGAGAACTCGGGCTGCCGGAGACCGAGCGCTAGCCGGCGCGCGGGGTGGGTGCAGAGCAATGGCCTGGAGTAACCCACAGCGGTTATTTTTAGCTCCCACGTTGGGAGACGCCAAATGTCAGGTCCCGGGTGTCCCAGCCTGTCCTGGGCGGGGGAGGACAGGGAGATGGAGCCTTAAAGGATCCGCGACAGGCTTCCCACGCGGAGATGACCCGGGGCACGGAAAATTCCGTTCCTAACGGCTCAGGTGTCTGGCCTCGGGGGTCGTCTTTCCATACATCCGTGCTCGGAGCACTGCCTCTCTAGCTCTTCTTCTACACCCATTCCCCACGTTGGTTTCTGGAGGTGGCCGAAGGTACAGGTGGTTACACCAACCACGTCATCAGCCCTGAGGTGCCTGAGCCACCAAGAATGTGCTGGCCGCGTGGACAAGTTGGACACTCTCTCTGGAGGTCGCTCCGGGTTTAATGCCCAGCGAGGAGAGTGCGACCTAGAGTTGACAAGTCCCCGGAGCAGCAGCGGAACGCTCTGAGCACCGACAGCGCGCCCTGTGAAGAACGGGACTCAGAAGCACGGGGCTCTAGTGCCACCTGGAGGGAGAGCGCGGATCCGCAGAGGATCGGGCCGGGGTGTTCTGCTGCCCACTGTCCCCCTTCTTTCCACATCTTTAAGGCTTCCATTATTTCAGGCCCAGGCCTCTCTCTGGAGCCTCAGATCCGAGTGTTCAGCTGCCGCCTGGGTGGGCAATTCACATAATCAGCATGTTCAAACTTGCTTCGCCTGCTAGCTTCCTCATCCCAGTGAACGGTCCTGTTAGCCAGCCTGTCACTCCTATCAGAAAGAGGAAGTCATGCTTAATTCCTCCTCTCCTGCACTCCCCACCTTTATCCAGTTACCAGCATTGGTGTTTTGACCTCCTAAACCGTCATATTCATCTGATTTTTTCCACCTGTACTGTGGCCAGTTCCGTTCAGACAGCCATCTCCCTGCCTGGTCTTCCTGCTCCTCTTCCCCTACAAGGAGGGGCAGAATACAATTCAAAAAGAGTTCAACCTCCCCACTCTCCCCTCAGAAGTCTCTGTTGCCCACTGTCAAGTTCTAACTCCCTTTCAGAGTGAACAAAACCTCTTGCCTTTCCTCCTATCTCTGTCTCGCTTTCTATCCCTTCCCCTCAAGTTTTAGTCAATTCCTAACTATTTCTTGTATCCAGAACACACTAAGCTGTTTCACTCTTTGGTGGCTACTAATAATCCCTTAGTCTGGAATACCAAAGGACTCCCATTGGTCCTCCCCTGCCCCCGCCCCTGTGATACCTTCCTTGGCTTTGCTCCAGAAAGCCATGTGTCCTCAGGATAGTACATTGTCATAATTTCTTCTCTGCACATTAACCCTGAGGACAGATAATCATCTTGTTTACCTCTGTTTCCTCAACACCCAGCTCACCCAGGATGAGCACTCAGTATTTATTTGTTGAATGAATGAAATGAGGGTCTGCTCCTGATGGTCAGGAATATGGACTGGGGAACAGTCATGAATGGGGGAACCCTTTGGTAAATGGTTCCACATACCTGACCAAGGGAACTAAAGTAGAACTAAAGTCTGCTAGTTGAGGAGAACAAATTGTTTATGAATAAAAAGGAGCAGAAGTGATTGTTGGAAGCAGAGAAGGAAGGTAATTGGGAAGGTAAAGGAAAACCAGGGATGCTGGAATGCCATGAAGGGAAGAGGGCAGGGAGAGAGGGAAAGCTGAGAAAGGTGCCAAGAGGAAGAAGGGGAGCTGGAGGGAGGCACAGGTTGGAGGCAGATGATAAGTCAGGGTAGCAGATAGATACCTTGGGGTGTCTCCTGGCACTCGGGTCAAGGAACTTTCCCAGTCTCATTCAGGTGCTTTGTTCTGATGCTTCTAGGAGTTTAAGCCCCAGAGAAAGTAGAATCAAGGAAAGCAAGTCAGATCTAGATAAAGAAGATAAAAAGAAAGTGATGGGGAGTAGAAGAGACAATGGGAATAAGGAGAGTCGGGAGGGAGAGAGGGAGAAAAATGGCTGGGAAGGTGGGAGAAAGAGACTAATTGAGAGAGGATGGGAAGGGAAGAAATGAGACACAGGACACTGTGGGCATTTAGCATTGGAGCATGTGTGCGTTCATCTTGCTTAGAAATTAATCCTTGGCTCATTTGACCTCAGAACCAGTTGTAGCCCTTTCTAAGCTCTGCCCTATGACATGGGGAGCTGATCCCTCCAGGCTATTGTTTTCAAACTCCCATATTCACTGTCTTCGGACTGGATATAGCCCATAGGAGGTGAGACATTGAAGGACAGGAGAAAGCCAGGATGTTTCTTCACTCTCTCTGCCTCCAGCTCCTACTCTTCAGGCCCACTTTGCTTTCAGCTTCTAGAGGGAAACCTTGGACCCCTGAGCTCCAGCAATGCCTTCTCCTCTCTCTGTCCCATCATTGTTTTTGTCAATATGTGAGGGTCTCAGGTACAGAGGATTGAATTAATGGTACAGTTCTTGGTACATGATACTCACTGATCTATTTCCACATCTATTTCTCATTTGTCTTCTCTCAAAAACCCACCATCCCAATGCATTCAAGGCTCCTTTTGTTGTACTCTTAAAAAATATAATTGTTTTATGTGCAGGTAGCTCAGTGGTGAAGAATCTGCCTACCAATATAGGAGATGCAAGAGATGTGAGTTGGATCCCTGGGTCGGGAAGATTCCCTGGAGAAGGTAATGGCAACCCACTCCAGGATTCTTGCCTGGGAAATCCCAAGGACAGAGGAGCCTGGAGGGCTACAGTCCATGGGGTTATAAAGAGTGAGACACAACTGAGCACAACCCAGTACACAGCATCTATTTATATCTTTCAGTCTGATCTTACTTATTTTCAGTAAGCACTACGTTTTGAAAACCCATTCATGTTCTGTGATTATCCAAGTGATGGTTTCATAATTATTTTATTACATAATTTATTGATTCATTGCATAATGTACAATTGCCTAAACGCTCCAGTGTCAGTCATCCCACTGATAGGCACCCATATCACCTCCACTTCCCAACCACAACAAATAATGTGGCAGTGATCATGGAGCTGTGTCTCTGCCTCTGCCTATGTCTTTGTCTTTATTTATATCTATCTCCATGAGCAGAATTGCTGAGTCATAGGGTATACTTCTACCTAATTTGACTAAAAACTACCATCTTGATTTTGAGAATGACTATCACAGTCTCCACTTCTATCAGGAGTTCTGAAGAGTTTTGCTACTACCACACCACCCTCTCAGGCAGCATCCACCTAGAAGCAGCCGAGTGAAGAGTATGGACTCTGGGCCTGAATTGCCTGAGTTTGAGTCCCAGCTCTGATACTTAATAACTTTGTGCCCTTGGGAAAGTTACCTAAGCTCTTTGTGCCTTATTTACCTCATCTGTAAAATGGGAAGGGAGATAATAATAGTATCCACATCTTAGGGTTTTAATGAAGGTGAATACTGTAATACTCATACAGTGCTTAGAAAAGACAGAAATAGATATAGTTTATTGTTTTTGTTTGGTTTTTTGAACAGCTCTATTGAGATAGAATCAGCAAACAATAAACTGTACATATTTAAAATGTACAGTTTATAAGGCAAAAAATTTTTTTCTTGGGTCTTCCCTGGTGGTCCAGTGGCTAAAACTCCTTGCTCCCAATGCAGGGGGCCCAGGTTCCATCCCTGGTTGGGGAACTAGATCCCACATACTGCAACTGAGACCTGATGCAGCCAAATAAATAAATAAATAAATAAAGATTTTATCTTGAGGTATTATTGACATATAACTTTAATTTCAGGTGTACATGTATATATATGTACATATTACAAAATATATGTATATATTACAGTGAGATATGTATATATTACAAAATGATTACCACAATACATCTAGTTAACAGCTAATTTGATGTTTTGACATGTATACACCTCTGAAACTGTGCCCAGAATCAAGATAATGAACACACCCATCACCCTCTGTGTTTCCTTGTACCTCTTTGTAATTCCTCCTGTCAGCCCCTAGGCAACCACTAATCTGATTTCAGTCATGAGGGACTAGTTTGCATTTTTTAGAATTTTATGCAAATAGAATCACACAGATTCTACTCCTTTGTCTGGACTTCTTTATTTCCCGTAACTATTTTGAGATTCATGTATGTTGTTTCGTGTATTGTGAGTTTATTCTTTTTTATTGTGAAGTGTTATTGATTTGATTATCAGTAGTAATCAGATTGTCCATCACCTGTTGATGGATATTTGCAATATTTCCAGTTTGTGGCTGTTACAAATAAAGCTGCCATGAACATTTACACACAGGTCTTCAAATGGGCATGTACTTTCATTTCTCTTGGAAAATACCTAAGAGTAGGATGGGTGGATTATATGACAGATGTGTGTATGTGTAACTTTTTTTTTTTCAGTAAATCAGGTTTTACTGCTCACAGGGTCATTTCTGAGTTGCAAACTATCTGTCCCTGTATTCCTCTGTTCAATCTGGGCTGCCACCATCAGACAGACAGAGAGTGCCAGGACACTGTTTTTCTTGCATATTTGGGAAACTTTAGCAACAGACAGTAGTGTGTGACTTTCTATGAATTGGCCAAATTGTTTTCTAAGTGGTTGTCCCACTTTACATGCCCATCTACAATATCTAAAAGTTCCAGTATCTCCACAGAGCAGCACTTCAGATGGTCAGTCTTTTAAAATCCAGAATTGGACTATGAAGTGAGTGAAAGTTGCTCAGTCATGTCTGACTCTTTGCAATCTCATGGACTATACAGTCCATGGAATTCTCCAGGCCAGAATACTGGAGTGAGTAGCCATTTCCTTCTCCAGGGGATCCATCAAATGGACTATATGCGACTTTAAAGAAATGAGAATTTGTCAATTTTTGTCAGTTCAGTAGGTGAAAGGTGATATTGTATTTCAGTTTTCTCTGATTACTTATGGCTTGGAGCATCCCTTTAAATTCTTGTTAGCATTTTGGCTTTCTATTTTTTGGCAAATCCCTTCCACGTATTCTTTGCCCATTTTTCTCTTGGAATATTTTTACTGTTGATTGGCAAGACATTTAAACAAATAATATTAGTTCGTTGTCATATTTGGATATTACAAATATTTTCTCTTGTTCTATCGTCTGCCTGTTAATTTTTCTTTCATGAACTTCGTTTAGCAGAAATCTTTAAATTTAGTATCATCAAAATGACCGATTTTCCCCTTAGGATTTGTGATTTTGAAATTTTGCCTGTGTTCTTTTCTATATTTGCATCAAAATTTACCTTTTCTTCTAAGAACTTTATAGTTTTTAGATTTACATTTTTGTTTGTTTAGTTGTACCATGGCAGCTGAGATCTTAGTTATCTGACCAGGGATCAAACCTGCCCCTCCTGCACTGGGATCACAGAGTCAACCAGTGGACCATCAGGGAAGTCCTCACATTTAGGTCTTTTTTTTTCAGTTCTACCAGTTTATTGCTGCCAATCCATCTCCCTCTACCCTCCTCACACGCGTAACCCAGTGGACTACAGCCTGCCAGGCTCCTCTGTCCATGGACTTTTCCAGGCAAGAATACTGGAGTAGGTTGCCATTTTCTTCATGTTTAGGTCTTTTTAATCCATCTAGAGCTCATCCTTGTTTTGGGTGTTAGGGATCCAATATATTTTTCTCATATTCCCATCACATTTACCACATGCCCACTTCTGATATGGGCTTCTCAGGTGGCACTAATGGTAAAGAACCCACCTGCCAATGCAGGAGACATAAGAGATGCGGATTCCATCCCTGGGTTGGGAAGATCCCCTGGAGAAGGAAATGGCAGAAGGAATTGCCTGGAGAATTCCCTGCAATTTTTGCCTGGAGAATTCCATGGACAGAGGAGCCTGGTGGGCTGTAGTCCACAGGGTCAAAAAGAGTCAGACACTGCTTAATGACGTAGCATACAGCACGCACTTTTGATATATATGTAAGTACCTCTGTCTCTGATATTCTGTTCCATTGGTGTATCTCTCTGTTTTTGCACTAATACTATACAGTTACTGTTGCTGAATGTTTTGTAGCAAGTTTAAATTTCTGGAAGAGCAAGACCCCTCTTGTCACTCTTACTTCTCAGTGAAGACCTAACTATTTGTGTGTGTGTGTTTTAAGGTAAACTTATTAATATATTAAAAAAAAACACCAATTGAACTTTTTTTGGTAATATATAAAATTGTATGTTATTCTGGGGACAACTGATATCTTTATAATGTTAAGTCATCCCGTTTAAGAGCATGGACTATTTCTGTATTCATTCATCTTCTATATTCTTTCAGTTCAGTGCAATCATTCAGTCATGTCCAACTCTTTGTGACCTTATGGACTGCAGCACATCAGGCTTCCTCATCCGTCACCAACTCCTGGAGCTTACTCAAACTCATGTCTATCATGTTGGTGACACCATCCAACCATCTCATCTCTGTCTTCCCCTTCTCCTGCCTTCAGTCTTTCCCATCATCAGAGTCTTTTCCAATGAGTCAGTTCTTCGCATCAAGTGGCTAAAGTATTGAGTTTCAGTTTCAGCATCAGTGCTTCCTCATCCGTCACCAACTCCTGGAGCTTACTCAAACTCATGTCTATCATGTTGGTGACACCATCCAACCATCTCATCTCTGTCTTCCCCTTCTCCTGCCTTCAGTCTTTCCCATCATCAGAGTCTTTTCCAATGAGTCAGTTCTTCGCATCAAGTGGCTAAAGTATTGGAGTTTCAGTTTCAGCATCAGTCTTTCCAATGAATATTTAGGACTGATTTCCTTTAAGATGGATTGGCTTTATCTCCTTGCAGTCCAAGGGACTCTCAAGAGAGTCAACACCACAGTTCAAAAGCATCAGCTCTTTGGCACTCAGCTTTCTTTATAGTCCAACTCTCACATCCATGCATGACTACTGGAAAAACCATAACTTGACTAGATGGACCTAGTAGAATTAAAATTTTTCTTCCATTGAGGTCTTATGAATACTTGGTTAGTTCCAAGATGCTCTATAATTTTTGCCAGTGATGCAAATTGAGTGTTACTTTTTAAATTATATTTTCTAATTAGTTATTGCGGGTGTAGTAAAATACTAGTGACTCTTTGTGGGTGGATCTTGTGTACAGCCAACTTGTTGAACACCATGGATAGTTCTGACAGATTCTCTGTTGCTTTTATCTGACTTTCTAGTAGGTGATTATATCATTTGCAAATCAATTTTGTTTTGACCCTTTCAATCTTTGCACAATCTATTTCTTTCTCTTCCTTGTGGTATTGATCAAGCTCATTGTCGACTTCTTTATACGTATGTTCTCATCATCGTTGTTGACTTCAGAACCCACCAGGACACTCCATTTACTCACGGCCTCTCAGCCCTCAGTCTCATCTCCAACCGTCTTTCTCTTCAGTCCACCTTCAGGACCCTACCCAAGGCTTTGTTATCTCTAAAAATTTAGTGAATTCAAGCCTGCCACCTCTGATGATCACCTCCTAGGCTTCTAGATCATCCATTCATGTATCCCCACTTCTCTCACTTTACGGAGACTTCAAAACTATTGACTGGATCAGTTTTTCACTATCCACTGACTCCTTTTTATGGTTGCTCTCCTTAATACCCAATTTATAGCAACAATCTAGCACATAATCACTCTTGTGCAAATTAGAATTCCTTCTCTATTCTCTGTCTCTTTCTTTCTTTTGGCAACACTGCTTGGCTTTTGGGATTTTCAGTTCCTTGACCAGGTATTGCACCCAGGCCACAGCAGTGAAAGCCTGGAGTCCAAATCACTAGGCTTCCAGGGAACCCCTCCTTCTCTCTCTTTTTAGCAGAATCCCAACCCTGGCTAATTCCAACCATCCATCTGCTTTTTCCTCATACCCGGCTCTTTACTTAAAGGTTTCTAGAGCAAGAAATTCACAGTGATGGTGACTGGTGATACTTTAAATCAGTGGTTCTAGGCTGGGACCAGTTTTGCTCATCTCATCACTGGGACATCTGGCAATCTCTGGAGACAATGATTTCTTTTTTAAAAAATTTATTTTATTGAAGCATAGTTGATTTACAATGTTGTACTAATTTCTGCTGTACAACAGTGATTATGTGTGTGTGTATATATATATATATATATATATATTCTTTTCCATTATGGTTTATGACAGGATATTGAATATGGTTTCCTGTGCTATCCAGTAGGACCTTGTTTATTCTGGAGACATTTTTGATTGTCACACTGGGGTGTAGGAGAGGATACTGGCATCAAATCAGTGGAAGTTCAGGGTGCTGTTAAATATCCTATAATGCACAGAACCATCCCATAACCAAGACTTATCTGGCCCCAAACACAATAGGGCTGAGGTGGAGCAATCCTGCTTTAAGTTAATACAAGTCTCAAAGAGACAATAGAAACAGGGCCGTAGCACTTGTTGTTCCCTATGCCTATAATATCGTTCTTCCTGGGTGGCTCATTATTTAACAGTCCCTTCCTAGGTAGGTCTCCCTGACCTTACTCTGGAATGGACCCAACCTCATCACATTGCCCTATTTTATTGCTTTGAAAACATGCACCATTTTATGTCTTTATTGCCTGCTTCCTCCTTCTAGAATCTAAGTTACCTGAATGAAGCATCCTCTGTTTCTTTTTTGATGGCACAGAATGCCATGCGGAACTTCCTCGACCAGGGATTGAACCTGTGCCCCCTGCACTGGAAGCACTGAATCTTAACCACTGGCCCACCAGGAAGTCTGCAGTGTCCTCTTGTTTACAGCTGTAGCCCCAGTGTCAAGCATGGTGCTTGGTACATTATACAGGGTCTCAGAAAATATTTGTCAAATCAGTAGATGAAAATCATGTTAATTTGCAATTTAGTCATTTATTCATCAGCTATTTATTGGGGGTAAAATCCAGACACATCTCTTGGAACTTATAGTATAGTGGGGAGACTGACGTTGAGTAAATAATCACACAAAGTGAATAGCTTCCAGTCATGATAAGAACCTTGAACGTACAATACAGGTAGCAGTGAGAACATTCAGCAAGGTGATCTGACTCAGTCTGGGGTGGGGTGCTCAGGCCAGGCCTCCCAGGAGAAGTCATATTTGAGCTGATAGCTAAGGATGAGTTGATTAGCTGGGTAGAAGGAAGGTTGGGTGGGGGTAGATGAGAAGAGCACCCAGGCATAGAGAACAGAGAGCAGAGGCACTCTGGTGGGAAGGAACTCCGTATAGTTCAGGAAGTGTGGCTGACGCATGGAATCTCATAAACCATAGTGTAACATTTATTTGCAAATCCAGTGGAGCAATAGGAGCCAAAGAATGCCATTGGAAGTTTTAAAGATTTTAAACAGGAAGTGATAAGATAAAAAGTTTATTAAAAAAAAAAAACTTGTTTCTGGAAAATAGATTTTAGAAGGACAAGTAGGGAAGCAGAGAGATTGGTTTGGAGGCAGTTGCAGTGTCCAGGCAAGAGGTGATGGTGGCTTGGCCTGAGATGATCTCACTGAGCTTGGAGAGGAGCTGGATATATTTAACTAACAAGAAACATGGATTTTCAGAGCTGGAAATCACCTTAAAAAAAAAAAAACTCACCATTAATCAAAGGTAGAAAAGCTGAATAATAAAGAGTTTCTTAAAGTCTGATTTTACAGAAAAACAGGTTAGTTAGGACTATGAAGGGCCCATTAATATTTTTATTAAATAAAAGAAAGAAAGACCGAAAAATGTTTGAAGAGGAGGAGCAAAGATGGGAAATATGAGAGACTTGAGGTTAAAAAATTAAATGAAAGAGACAGAGGAAGAAAGGTGTGTGAGCCTGAGAGTTGTCAGGTTGGAGAAGGAAAGATTGGAAGGAAACTGGACCATGAGGGAGCAGGGATGTGCTCTAGGGTAGATGCAAAGAAAGGCTACTGGGTGATGCAGGGCTCCAAGGGGGCTGGAGATGGGGTACAAAGGTAGACTAAAAGATGAGGAGTGAAATAGGAAGCAGAAAGGACAGGAAGGGGAGATGATAGATAACAAAGGAGGGAGGAATGGGTAAGTGGTGGATGCTTGGTGGGATGGGGCAGAACTCAGAAAGCGTGACAGAAGAAACCTGCAGGTGAAGTGGGGGTCTGAGGACTGAATCAAAGGCCACATTAGAGCCAGATGTTCTGGAGGATGGCACGGTGAGAGGGCGGGAGAGGGCACACAGACAGGCAGGTCCAGGCTCCGGATGAGGGTGAGAAACTAGTGCAGGGCTGGGGGAGGAGGAAGAGGGAAAGGTGGAGGACCGACCGGAAAAACTCCGAGGGAAGAGAATGGTGGGTGTGGCCAAGACTCTGACCCAGGCCTTACCCTGCTCCCTCCCTTCGCTGGATTCTGGCTTCAGTGGTTTCTTCCTTCTTCGGAAAGGACACTTGAGGCGGGATGGGACTGTGACTGCGGGGCGGGGCGGGGAGGGGGTGCCAAGGGCCCCGCCATTGAGTCACGTCCAGCAGAGATCGGAATAGGGGGCGGAGGAGATGGGTGCTGGGGCACCGCTCCTGGAAGCCAGGTGTCTGGTGGAGGCGACAGCGGTGAGGGGTGGTTGGGCGCTAGGTGGTGGCTCTGGCGGTGGAGACTCAATTAATTAGGCGGCTGAAGTGGGTAGTTCTGAGGGGTCCCCAGAAGATGGGGTCGGCGAGGAAAACAGACTGAAGAGAAAAAGAGTAGAACAGAGGGTGGGGGCAAAGGAGGGCGGGAGAAAGAGCTAGCGCACGGAGTAGAAGCCGAGAGTCCCTGCGGGGGTAAGGCGGAGCCAGGGCTAGCCTGGGGCATCTCTCCCGCTCAGGCTCCGCCGCGTTCCTGGCGCACCTGTCCGGGAGGCGGGAAGGGACGTCTTTGCGCCCGAGGGACCTCCAGTCCGAGGGGCTTCCTCAGAACTCGGTACTCCCGAGAAGACTCCACCTCCCCCCTCCAGCGGGCCGAGCCCAGCAAGTGAAGGGGCGTGACGCTGGGGCTCAGGTTTCTTCCTCCACACCTGAGCCAGGAGGGATGGGGGCAAGGACTTCCGGCTCAGGTGAGTGTCCCTTTGGTGACGTCAGGTCACCCTCGGCCGCCCCTCGGTCCCTCCTTGCCTCGCGCTCCCGATGCCCGCGGGGGCGCGCCCCCGACGCCCTACTTATACTCAGGTGCGCAGCACCTGTCCAACCGCACCTTCCCGCTCACCGCTGAGCGACCTCTAGTTCGCACAGCAGCCTCGGGCAGACAGCCCAGGATCCTCCGGGGACTTCCAGCACCCAGAGGCCGCGCCCGTACGGCCCCTCCACCTTTTGTTTGGGAAGAGTCGCCGAGCGCCCGAGGGAGCCGCCAGGCCTTCGCGGATCGCTTTGGTCGGTCACCAGTCCTGTTCCCTCTGCTGTGAGACTCGCCTCGCCGGAGGGGTCGGTTTGTTTACTCCGGAGACCAGATTTGCAAGCAGTCGACCAACAACTTCTTTTTTGCCTCTTTGGGTGACTTAAAAACTAGCCCGCCCAGCGCCCCCAGTCTATTCTGAGGGCGGAAATGGCCAATTCGGGCCTGCAGCTGCTGGGCTTTTCCATGGCTCTGGTGGGCTGGGTGGGCCTGGTGGCATGCACCGCCATCCCGCAGTGGCAGATGAGCTCGTACGCTGGCGACAATATCATCACCGCCCAGGCCATGTACAAGGGGCTGTGGATGGACTGCGTCACGCAGAGCACGGCCTGATGAGCTGTAAAATGTACGACTCGGTGCTCTCCCTGCCGGGTAAGACCGCGGGACCGACGGGGCGGATGCTCCAGAGCCGGGGTCGCGGGGTGGGTGAGGGGCCGGGCTTGAGGCCCCACGGCCCGACGCGCTGGGTTGCCCAGTAGCGCGGCTGGAGAGGAGGAAGCGGTAGGGCCGAGGTACTGGGACTGCACGTGCGCGGGTCTGGCTGAGCCCCTTTTCGCCCGCGGACGCGCCTCGTCTCCCGGCCGACCGGCCAGCCGCCCAAGCCGCTCCCAGTAAGCTGAGTCCTGGGGCGCGGCCTTCCCCTCCCCCTACCCCGAGGAGCCCAAGGTCTTCGCCATCTCCCGCCCTTTTCTCGGACAAAAGGCGGCGCGGGCTGGAGGCCGCGGGGTTGGGTTGGGGGTCGCTGGGTCGAACCGAGGGCCAAGGAGCCGCGCCCCCTGTTTGCCCCCTGCGGCTTCTAATCTTATCGGCCGATTAGCCGAAGCCACAAACCGTGGCCTCGATAGTGGGGTCAGAGCTGAGACGAGAGCTGGACTGCGGGCAGCGCCGGGGCTGCAGCCACCGCTACCGGGGCTCAGGTCACCACGTTTTCCTTCGACGTCCCCTTTCACCCTTCCCCCTCCGCGGGGGCAGTTTCATCGAAACCCTGGCGCCTCGGGCGGATCCTAGAGCTGAGAGGGCGGGGCAGAGCGGGAAGGCCACGGAGTCGGGAGAGGGCGGGATCCGCCGGCTTCGGCCGGGACTCGGGGTCTGAATCGGTCCGAGGGTCGCCCCGTCATTTCCAGCAAGGATGGCATCCCTACCCTTTTCCGCAGCGGCCTTGCAGGCCACTCGAGCCCTAATGGTCGTCTCCCTGGTGCTGGGCGTCCTGGCCACATTCGTGGCCACGATGGGCATGAAGTGTACAAACTGTGGGGGAGACGACAAAGTGAAGAAGGCCCGGATAGCCATGACGGGAGGCATCATTTTCATCTTGGCAGGTGAGCCACAGGTTCAAGGTGGGGACAAGACTCTCTTAACCATCCTGAAGGGGTAAGTGTGGACACAGTGCGGGTTTGGGGGGTGGTTCACAGTACCTGAATCCTCATTTTTTCCCCAGGTCTTGCTGCCTTGATAGCTTGCTCCTGGTACGGCCATCAGATTGTCTCAGATTTCTATAACCCGTTGGTCCCCATGAATGTTAAGTAAGTACGAAAGCCCTACCTCCTAAGGGGTCTGGGATTGGGAGAGGCAGGCCAGGGTTCGTGACCTCAATCCCTTCTCTCCACAGGTATGAATTTGGTCCTGCCATCTTCATTGGCTGGGCAGGGTCTGCACTGGTCCTCCTGGGAGGTGCACTGCTCTCTTGCTCCTGTCCTGGGAGTGAGAGCAAAGCTGGATACCATGTGCCTCGCTCCTACCCTAAGCCCAACTCTGCCAAGGAGTATGTGTGAGCTGGGACGCCGATGCCCCAACCTTGCAGCCTACAGGGTGCCTCCTTATGAAAGGACCTGGGGCAGAGAGCTCAGCCTGTGGGCAGGGTGCCAAGCAAAAGCCTTCGGTCACTCTAGCCCAGCACACCGTGTACAGTTTCCTGGGGGGGTTGGGTGGGGTGTACTTTTTGTACAGTAATAAAAATGTTTTAGAAAGTAGGCTTTTTTTCCATCCCCTTCAGGCATCCGCTTCCCTCATCCACTCCCAGCCTCCAGTCCTGTCTACTTGTGACTCTTGCTTAAATAGCAACCGAAGAACTTTTGCTATTAATACAAAATAAAAGATTTTATTAGGCTTGGGGGGAGGTGGTGTTCCTATCCTGTCACTTTCTCTTATGCCTCCAGCCCACTTTCTTCGCATTGGAAGCTGCTCCCTGGCTCATGGGTCACAGGGCAGGGCCTCCATAGAAACAGGGCACAAAGATGGAGCACAAAGATAGAGCAGAGACAGGCTAAGGCCCACACACACATTGAAGGACGGTTACAGGCCCGTAGTCTTCCTCTTCCCCTCCTACTGCAGTCAAATCTAGACAATCAAACATCTAGGTCATCGTCTGGGAGTTCTTGATCCAGGTCATCATAAGCATCTGGCTCGTAGAAGATGTGGCTGGTAGCCTGGCTCAGCCCAGGGCGCAGTAGAGCCTGCTGTCTGAGGAGAGATAGGGGAGAATTGGTGCTGGGAAGGGTGGGTAATGGGTCACATCTGGACACCCTCTTTGTGCATAACAGTCACTCCCTCTCTGGCTTCCATGTCTTCTTGGGCTAAATCCCTTTGTCTGACCTTGTGTAGCACCAACTGGTATAGGGATGTATACTCTTAGACAGCTGTTGCAACACTCTAAGTTCTTAGCAGCTTGAGGGCAAGAATACTGTGTAGTCTTGCTTCACTCGCCCACATGCTGGGCACAGAACAAGTGTCTACTAAGCCCTTATTAACTTGCCTCTGGCATACCATCTAGCTTCCTGCCCTCCCAGTGCTGCTACCTGGAGATAGGGCCACTTCCCTGGGGTCTGGTCCTGCTCAGCCCAGGCCCAGATTACTTTGGGGACATCACTGGAGCTGGGACCCAAGGCTCTAATGCAGAGAAAAGAGACATCGAGGCCCTTTGACACTGCTGGGGTTTGGGTGGGTAGAGAGCCACTCCCCAGACTTTGGAGGTGGACTTCAGCCCCTATAAAGTTGAAAAAGTTAATCAACAACCTGCTATCGCCCCACCTCTTAGGCCCAATGCTGGGCTCAACTCAGGGACTTGGGCACTGAGGCCCCAACCTTACTTTTCCGAGCTGAACTGGAAGGGCAGAGTCAGGCTATCTTTGGCTTCTCTCTCCTTCTTGGATAGATGAAGGTTAAAAGTCAAATGAGCAGTGGGGTCCACCTGTAGGTACAGAAGAAGCTGCTGCTGCTCTGCACCATCCCTGGAATCCCTGACCCCACGCCCCCAACGTCTGCAGTTTTTATCCCCCTCCCCTTTTTCCAGACCCCAAATCCCATCCCCTTGTTCCTGCCCTGGCTTTCTTAGGTACCAAGGGAGTATGAGGATCTGAGCGGGGCTGGGATTCCAGTGGCGGCTCTGCTTGGAGCTCCAAGCTGAAGTCAGGAAGAATGGAGAACCACTGAGTCTGGGGAGAAGTAAGAAGAGGGTTAAAGTTTTTTCTATCTTACTGAGCAAACCAGAGAACCAGGAGCTGCCACTCCAGCTCCTAGCCACCTATCTAACTGGCTTCTTCCGGCTCATGGCATCCGCTTCCCTCATCCACTCCCAGCCTCCAGTCCTGTCTACTTGTGACTCTTGCTTAAATAGCAACCGAAGAACTTTTGCTATTAATACAAAATAAAAGATTTTATTAGGCTTGGGGGGAGGTGGTGTTCCTATCCTGTCACTTTCTCTTATGCCTCCAGCCCACTTTCTTCGCATTGGAAGCTGCTCCCTGGCTCATGGGTCACAGGGCAGGGCCTCCATAGAAACAGGGCACAAAGATGGAGCACAAAGATAGAGCAGAGACAGGCTAAGGCCCACACACACATTGAAGGACGGTTACAGGCCCGTAGTCTTCCTCTTCCCCTCCTACTGCAGTCAAATCTAGACAATCAAACATCTAGGTCATCGTCTGGGTCTTCTTGATCCAGGTCATCATAAGCATCTGGCTCGTAGAAGATGTGGCTGGTAGCCTGGCTCAGCCCAGGGCGCAGTAGAGCCTGCTGTCTGAGGAGAGATAGGGGAGAATTGGTGCTGGGAAGGGTGGGTAATGGGTCACATCTGGACACCCTCTTTGTGCATAACAGTCACTCCCTCTCTGGCTTCCATGTCTTCTTGGGCTAAATCCCTTTGTCTGACCTTGTGTAGCACCAACTGGTATAGGGATGTATACTCTTAGACAGCTGTTGCAACACTCTAAGTTCTTAGCAGCTTGAGGGCAAGAATACTGTGTAGTCTTGCTTCACTCGCCCACATGCTGGGCACAGAACAAGTGTCTACTAAGCCCTTATTAACTTGCCTCTGGCATACCATCTAGCTTCCTGCCCTCCCAGTGCTGCTACCTGGAGATAGGGCCACTTCCCTGGGGTCTGGTCCTGCTCAGCCCAGGCCCAGATTACTTTGGGGACATCACTGGAGCTGGGACCCAAGGCTCTAATGCAGAGAAAAGAGACATCGAGGCCCTTTGACACTGCTGGGGTTTGGGTGGGTAGAGAGCCACTCCCCAGACTTTGGAGGTGGACTTCAGCCCCTATAAAGTTGAAAAAGTTAATCAACAACCTGCTATCCCCCACCTCTTAGGCCCAATGCTGGGCTCAACTCAGGGACTTGGGCACTGAGGCCCCAACCTTACTTTTCCGAGCTGAACTGGAAGGGCAGAGTCAGGCTATCTTTGGCTTCTCTCTCCTTCTTGGATAGATGAAGGTTAAAAGTCAAATGAGCAGTGGGGTCCACCTGTAGGTACAGAAGAAGCTGCTGCTGCTCTGCACCATCCCTGGAATCCCTGACCCCACGCCCCCAACGTCTGCAGTTTTTATCCCCCTCCCCTTTTTCCAGACCCCAAATCCCATCCCCTTGTTCCTGCCCTGGCTTTCTTAGGTACCAAGGGAGTATGAGGATCTGAGCGGGGCTGGGATTCCAGTGGCGGCTCTGCTTGGAGCTCCAAGCTGAAGTCAGGAAGAATGGAGAACCACTGAGTCTGGGGAGAAGTAAGAAGAGGGTTAAAGTTTTTTCTATCTTACTGAGCAAACCAGAGAACCAGGAGCTGCCACTCCAGCTCCTAGCCACCTATCTAACTGGCTTCTTCCGGCTCATGTGTTCCACCTCTTGGCCCCTCAAACCTCTCCACGGGGACCACTTTTGGCTTTTTCTCCTTTTCCATTTCCTGGAAGGCAGTGTCTTTTGTTGGTTAAGCTTATAGGATGTGAACTTTACAGGCTACAAAATGGGGATAATAAAATCTATCTCACAAGGCATCTCACAAAGGAGATAAAATGGGGGAAATGCTACAATAAAGGCCCAGGGAAGTGCTCTATCACATCATCTGTTTTACTGCTCTCCCTCTCTGTCTGACCCCAACCTCCAGTCCCCTACTTCTCCTGACCTGGTGGGTGGGGCGCTGTCTCGGCCTCCGATAGAGGATGTGAGCCGATGCCTGGCCCACTGTACCGCTCAGGGTCACCTCGGTCTGAGCAAGGCTGCTTAATGCTCCCAAAGGGCCTGGGCCGTGAAGCTCTTTATGCAGCAGGCCCAGCACATGCACCTGCTTACCTGTAGAGGGACAAGAAATGTGGTGCACCAAGGGCAGTAGGGAGCATTCCAGGGATGTTTGGGATCAAACAGAGAAGAGGAAAAAAAATGCCCACATCAGAGGCCCACATCTTTTCAGAACTCTGTCCAGATCCTGACTGACCTCAGTCAGTTTCACCACCCTGCTCTGACTTCTTTCAGGCCTCAATACACATTCTTATTCCAGCGTACATCGAATCAAGGCACTGCTCTGACCTCAATCCTTAGGAGCGCCCCAAGGCCTCCAGGAAGGAATTCACACTTTCGATGTTTGTTCTCCACTTGCTTTCAGCCTCATCTCTTGCACACTGAACTACCTGCAGTGTCTGGAACTTGCCAAAAATCCCAGTAAGTGCCTTAGATCCCCTCCCATCTTCCCTTTTTTAGCTGCATTTAGTGTAAGACACTACACTAAAGATTTGCATTTTTAGGTTGAACTGTATGAAACTGCTAACATCTGGTCATATCTGACCTATAAAAACAAGTTTCAAGTGGTTCATCCTAATACTATAAACTCCATCTTCCCTTGACTTTTACAGAGGAAACTGAAGCACTGTCAGACCTGTGTATCGAGCTGGGTATCTGACTCTAAAGCCCATCCTAGGACCCACTCTACTTTAGGGCTAGTCCCAGAGCTATCAGCTGGACAAATTGGCCTGGCTCACCCTTCACTCCTCAAGACATTCCTTAAGGTACTCTGTGCATGTTCCTTTATCATCACAGTCCTTATCAGGCTATTCAGTAAATTGCTTGTTTACTAGTCTGTACCCTTAACGGGACTTTGAGCTCCTGGAAGGCAAGGACCCAACACTGTATGTATATATTTAACATCTGTTGAATGAATCAATGAGAGAAAAAAAAAAAACAACACAAACTTGGAAAAGAAAAAAAAAGTGATTGATAGCATTATGACACAATCAAGAAATAGAATAAAGATCAAAGTGATGGAAGAAGGCCCAACTGGAGATCCCTAATATTTTTCTTGTAGGGTGGAAAGTGGCACACAGTTGGCAGGGGGAATGTATGAGGGGAAGAAACAAATGAGGAGCCTCACCATGGCAGGAGTCCTGATGGCTCAGCGCATGCAGGGTCTGGCAGAGTGTGGGGCAAGGAAGGTGATGCAGCAACCAGCTGAGGGAATCAAGAGCAATGGTGGCAGGGCCAGAACCTGTCCTCTTGTCCAGGGCCCTCAAGGCTTCCAGGGGCCCGGCAGGAAGGGCTTTCCCACGTTTTGACCAGCTGAGAGGGTCTCTAAAGAGATCATGGTAAACCAGCCTATAAAGGGAAAATAAAAGGCATGATTATATTGCTCCCCTGCCCCGGCCATCTCCAACTTTGGCTTCTGATCTTTGTGGTTCTGTTTCCTTGATTTCCACTAATATTTTAAACATCAGTGAAAAGCTGTTTCTTAAAAAAATTGTAAAGTAGAATATAGTGATTGACAGCACAGACTTTGGTGTCAAACAACCATGAGCTCCAAGCTTGGTTCTACTTAACCAAGGTCACCTGATACATTACTTCATCTAAGACTCAGTTTCTTCACTTGTAAAACAGGAATACCAACCTTCTGACATTTAGTTCAGTGCTTCACAAGTAGTAAACACTTGATAAATGTTAACTATCATCATTATCAAATATTTCCTGAGTGATGCCTAAAATGTATCATTCTCTGAATGGATAAAGAGGAAGGCGAGGACCTGAGACATGGTTCCTGTCTGTAGAACAGCTTAGAGAATGTCAAGAATCAAGTCCTGTCATACTAACTACAGATAGAATAACAATTCAGGAAAAGAAACTGGCATGGACTGAAAATCCTGGGAAAGCTTCACAGTGGCAGAACTTGTTCCCACACACCTCCTTTGTATCTCCTGCCTCTCTTGTGAATGTCATCTTTGCAGCATCATGTCTACTCTAACAATTGACACAAAATTTGGGCAGATGTAAACTACCATTATCCAGCTAATTATGCAGACCAGGAAATAATTTTTCTTAACCAGCCAACATAGGTCAGGGACCTCCTGATCTGGGTGCTTTCCTCTGCCCCACACCAGTCTCTAAGTCCTGGAAGGTGTACCTGCTAACATCCTTTTACATTTGTCCCAAATTCTCCACCCTGCCTTAAGCCAGGCCTATCTCCTTCTACCATTATTCTCTGAGGTTTCATTGGAATACGAATCATGTCTACTTCAATTACTGCTCTAATCTAGCACAGTTCTTGGTTCACAACTAGCTCTTAACCAGCACTTCTACATCTGAGAGAACCTGCATTTTTACAAAACCCTTCCCACTTGGTCTCCCTAAGTCCAGGCTCCCTGCCCCTCTCCCCCCGGGGCCCAACCCATTCTCCACAGTGTGGAGGTCTTTCTAACAGGTATGATGTTATCACTCTCCTTTCAAATGTCCATTTTCATGCTTGGTAAGACTTTTCACTATTATCAGATACTGCTCTTTGTCTGACCTCCGGAAGCTCCTACATCTCCTACAAACAGGTATGGCTTCCATTTTGTTGTTTAGTCACTAAGTGGTGTCCGACTCCTTTGTTGACTCCACGGACTGTAGCCCACCATGCTCCTCTGTCCACGGGATTTCCAGGCAAGAATACTAGAGTGGGCTGCCATTTTCTTCTCCAGGGGATCTTCCTGACCGAGGGACTGGACCTGTGGCTTTTGCAGCATCTCCTGGACAGTACGCAGATTCTTTGCCTCTGAGCCACCAGGGAAGCCAGATGGCTTCTGTATCTCTCCAATTATGCATAAATTGTTCCTTCTGTTTGTAAGACAAATACCTACGTAGCCTGCAGTTAGTGCTGACTACGTTGATCACTAGACTCTGATTCACTCAAAAAGTAGAATGTGTTTATTCTTGTTCACCAGGGCAGTCTCTAATGCTAGCCTGCACTGCCGGCCTTTTATTACGCTATTCCTTTCATCTTCTGTAGTCCCTGTTTTGGATTCTCCAGATAACTACTCTTCATTCCACTTACTAATTCCCACCTCCTTTGAAAGACCCATTTCTATTCAATGAATTGTGACTAGGCTTTAAGCTTCTCTGGTGGCTCAGATGGTAAAGAACTGGCCTGAAAGCAGGAGACCTGGGATCAACCCCTGGGTGGGGAAGATCCTCTGGAGAAATGAATGGCAACCCACTCCAGTATTCTTGTCTGGGAAACCCCATGGACAGAGGAGCCTGGGCTACAGTCCACGGGGTCGCAAAGCGTCGGACACGACTGGGCAACTGACACTTTCATACTACTACGTATCAGGTTTTTTCTCTGCTGCTGGAAAGGAAATTCCTCAGCAACATTAGTCTCAAATCCAATTAAATTTCTTCCAATTTGTACTTACCGGTTGTTGATACTGGAGTCAAAACCTTGACGAAACTCTTCTTCGCTCACTTCACAGCCCAGGACGTGGACTTGCTCCCCACTGAGGCAGAGATGAGGGGGACTGTCAGAGTGGGACCCAGGCTCCCTCATCGGATGGAACGGCGAGACGCTGCGGGATACTCACCACAACGCAGATTTCTTGACAAGCGCCTTCAGGAGACTACGCCCCTCCCATTCCACCGAGTCTGGAAAGAGCGAGTAACAAACAGCCTGAGAATACTGAGGTTTTCGCATTCACCAAGTGGTCGAGACCTCCACCCCTGGCTTGTGACCTGTGGCCCCTCCTCTCCACTTCCGCCCCTTGAGCCTGTTCCGGAGCGCCTGTGCCTTCGACCCTCACCCCGAAGCAGCACCACGCCACCAAGAGCCAACAGCGACTCCAACATCCCCAAACGCGTCCTGTCCCTCTTCGGACGCCCTCTGATGGCGTCACTGTCCACTGCCCCGCCCCCTCCACATGAAAGGGGCGGGGCATCCACGATCCCTCCCACTACTAAGACCTAATATAGTCTGGAGAGGTGATTAGGTTCACTATCCCAGGAAAACTCACGGGGAATAGTGCCTCCCGAGTGCTGGTACACACACGTAGGGACGACGCCCCCTCTACAATTTTACCGTGACCGGGGAGAAAGAGCCGTTGGGGCAGTTGTCCGTGGGAGGGGGAGGTGGCCGCGCGAGCCCTTCCGACGGTCTGAGCCCCGGGGACAAGTGACGTCACTCCACTCAGCCCGTGCAATTCAAGGCGGTCCTGCTTTGCTCCAGGCCCCGCCCCCGCGCACGCGCAATATTGTGGCCTGGTTCGGGACACGCCCTCTTGGAAGTGGTGAGTTTGCAGAAGCTGAAGGCAGTTCTGGGATGAAGGAATGGTTTTAGGGCTCTGGGAATGTAGAGGATTTGGAGGAATTAAGGGATCAAGAGAAATGGGCAGGGGCAGTTTTGGAGAGGGGGGTTGTTGGATGGTCAGAGAAGGGCTTTCCATAGTTAGGGTTCATTTATTATGCTGATGCAATTCTATTTTTTCATGGCCTTTCTGCTCTCTTGTTCTTCCATCTCTGAATCTTAAGTGGGTATGATGCCTAAAACTTGGAGTCTGAGGACAGTTTCAAAATTTTGTGTCCTCAGAAACATGCAGTGTTCCTGAAAAGCCTGAAGGTCTACACTGGAGTCTTAGTAAAAGGGAACTATATATCCAAATGAACAATCACCTCTTCTGACAGCTTCTTCTTCTCTATTCTGTTTCAGGTGAGCCAGTGGTACGAGTTGGTGGTGTTCACAGCAAGCATGGAGATTTATGGCTCTGCTGTGGCAGATAAACTGGATAATAGCAGAAGCATTCTCAAGAGGAGATACTACAGACAGGTAAGGGACTAGAATCTAAGCCTAAGAATGAGGCTGGGGAGGCAGGCCATCAGGGAGGGGTTTCAGTTTGAGGCAACTGCCCAGGAATGGGACCTTCAGATGTGTATAAGAGACAGCCCTACAACCCCTTCCCCCAATTCTCCATCCCCTTCCCTCCTGGTCTCGGAGGACCCCACTGTAGCCCGACCTGCCTTGGGCCGCAACCTCGGCGAAGCCGTCGGTGCTACTCCCCGCCCATGTGGGCCCCCGCGGGCTGCCCACGCCTGTCCCCCAGCTCCCCTTTCCGCTGGGCTTTCCCTTCGTCGTGGGTGGCTTTGTGAGCCGCCCGCTCCGTGCCCCTCTCTGCAGCCTCTTCTGCCACTCGGGGCCCCCGTTCCCCCTCCCGGTGGCGGGGGGCTGCCCCCGGGGGGCTGGCGGAGCTGGGCCGCGGGGGCCCCGGGGCCGGCGGTGCCGGGGTCATCGGGATGATGCGGACGCAGTGTCTGCTGGGGCTGCGCACGTTCGTGGCCTTCGCTGCCAAGCTCTGGAGCTTCTTCATTTACCTTTTGCGGAGGCAGATCCGCACGGTGAGCCTAGGGTGGGCGCTGGTGGTGGTGGGGACCTCTGTCAGCTGTGCTCAAGGGTTTTCGGAAAGTGTCGGGCCTCTCTTTGGGCCTAGGAACCGAGTCTAGGCGGCAGCTTCTACCGCTAGAGAATTAGAGCACCCATAGCTGGGCATGAGGTGGGATGGGAAAAAGGAAGACCCTTGCGGTAGAACCGAGATGGTGGAGGGGGGCTAGACGGTAAAAGAATTTGGCAGTTCTTGGGGCCCAGAGTGGTGGGTGGGGCTCTCTTTAAGAAAGCTGAAGTTGTTGCTAAAGAAACCGATAGGCAGGGAACACCTGTTTGATGGCAGCAGATCCATCGATGTGGGTTAGTCAAAGACCGTTCTATTATTTGGAATCTCCGTGTGTGTTTGGTCTTAAGACAAGGAATATACCGGCTCCTGTGCCAAGGGTGAGGGTGGCTGGGAGGGCGTATGTGACAAACAAGAATGGGAATTTAGGAAAAGCCCTGGGTGTGCAGGAGAAGCTCCTGCGGTTCAGATTAAGGGAACTCTTCCCAAAAGGTCCTGAAAACCCAGTTCATAGTGTTAGTGTGAATATTTAGGCTTATCAAGACTCTGGGATTGAAAAACGCATAAAAATGCGTTTATGATGGTCATCTTTAGTTGCAGAAGGGAGCACATTAAAGTTTGAGTGACTTCAGTCAGAGGGCATGCTTGTTTTTCCAGGAGACCCCAGCGTTGTGAGGATTACTGTGGGGAGTGTATCTCTGGGTTCCCTCCCCCATAGCTTTTCTCCAAGGTCAAAGCTCCTTAGGCTAACATAATTTAATAAATGTGCTGTGTGTTCTCACCCCCATGGGGGAGAATACACTAAGGAGGCTGAGGAGGACTCAGGGAGTTGGGGTGTGTATGCCAGTCTGTACTCTGGCAAACTCAATGAAACTGGAAGAAATAAAATCTGGTAGGGGCTGCCTAGGTCAAATTTCTAGACAGCCCTGAGTGGTAGTCGTGGAATGGGCCTGGCCTTGGCTTCAGTGTCTCCTGTATCAGTCTACTTTAATTTTTGATGTAAGGTGAGGATTGTTTCTGGGTGGTCATGGTTGTAGGCAGGGCTATTTCCCCAAGACAAGGGTTAGGAACTAAGAAGAATCTGAGGTCAGAGATGCTGAGATGTGTGTGTGGCTAGCTCCTGGGGTTTTCCTTCCATGTTAGGTGCTGTTCTCTCTTCCTGCCCTTGCAGAGAGCATCCTCCTTGCTTTCCCTTCTTTTAGGGGAGAAAATAGCAGCTGTTTTCTGGGTGCAGAGGTGTGCACCAGCCCACCTAGAGACAGGTTCCTTGACCCCACAGCCTTTGTCTTCCTTTCCTTCCTTCCAGTCTGGTTTCTCCCCCCGCCCCCTTTCTGGCAGATGCTTAGAGCATTCCCTACATGCCCAGCATGTGCAACCCGAGATAGCAGGACAGGACACCCGAGCTGTTGCGGCTCTCATCGGCAGCCCTACGAGAAAAGAAGGGCAGATGCCTTGGGATTAGGGGGAGAGGACCCTTTGGTTTGCAAGTGGGGAGCAGCCTGGTTCTGGTGAGGCTTGGAGCCTAGGGATGGATTGTGCTTAGAAGAAAAGGGCAGAGGAGGGAATCACTAAGCTGTGCATGGGAGAGGCCTGAGTGTTGGAAACAGGAGCCTATAGAGAGATGGAGAAGCTGGAAGGCCAGACTGGTGACATCCTTGTCCCTTCCTCACCTCCCACTCAGAGCCCTTCACTCTGGCCTTCTCGGTGCTCTATCAGTCTGCTTGGTGAGTGCGGCTTTCCAGTGTTCTCTGCCTTGCTCTGGGTACCAGGATAAGGAGGCTGTTCAGAGGGCTGAGGTTCTCTGCAGCTTGTGACTTGGCTAGTAGAGACAGAAATGGACAGGTGGCTGGTTAAAATAGGCCCGGTGGCCCCCAGCCAGAGGACTTAGCTGACCTGACAACCCCTGGATTCCCTCATCCTCTCTTCCCCTTAGTGACCCAAGGACCTCCCCTCCTGATACCTACCCTCTGTCCACTAAGGATTCTGAGGTGCTCAGCTCCCAAAACAAGGTGATGGGAGTTGTCACAAAGAATTCTTGAGGTGGAGGTAGGAAGGGCCATGCATTTCCACGTAGCAGGATAATATTGTGGATAACAGGACATGTTCTTGGGTCGGACTGCAAGGGTACAATCGTGGCTCCATCATTTCATTGATTCTAGTATTGAGTAATCACCCTTGCGATAGTGTTCTAGGAATACAGCCACGATCAAGACAAAATCCATGCTTTCATGGTCTTCATTCTTACTGGAGGGGCAAACCATTAATTTCTAGCTGTGTGGTCTTAGGGTATTTCTCTCAGCCTTGGTTTCTTCATCCTTAAAACATGGGTAATATTGTTATTATTAGGGTTGTTTTGAGGATTACATAAATAACCCTAAATTATACCATACCCAATTTATAGGGGCTTCCCTTGTGGCTCAGCTGGTAAAGAATCCGCCTGCAACACAGGAGACCTGGGTTTGATCCCTGGGTTGGGAAGATAGGGGAGAAGGGAAAGGCTATCCATTCCAGTATTCTGGCCTAGAGAATTTCATGGACTATACCCATGGGGTTGCAAAGAGTTAGATACAACTGAGTGACTTACTTCACTTCAATTTTTAGTAAATGTTCAACATGTGCTTCCTATTGTTAGTGGGGAATATTTCCTTGTCCAGGGTTTAACCCTCTCTTTTGCTATTCCTAGGTAATTCAGTACCAAACTGTTCGATATGACATCCTTCCCTTATCTCCTGTGTCCCGGAATCGGCTAAGTGAGTATGCTGGCTGGGAGGAACCCTAGGTGAGGTCGGGTTCGAGGTCTTGGCTGGAGGTAGGCTGGTGTTAACCCTTCCCCTGTGGTTCAGGCCAGGTAAAGAGGAAGATCCTGGTGCTGGATCTGGATGAGACACTTATTCACTCCCATCATGATGGGGTCCTGAGGCCCACAGTCCGGCCTGGAACGCCTCCTGACTTCATTCTCAAGGTGTGTGGGAGTAGGAAGTGATGGAATAACTTGTGTCTGTAATTCTGCTCAGATTCTTTCCCAATCCCAGAGTACCTCGTCCCTGGCTTCGTCCTTGGGCCATGAGGGCAGCCTGAAAAAGGGGAGCAAGCAGCGGGAGGGTAGAGAGTGTCCTTGAGGCCTGGGTGGAGGTGCCTAGGAGTTCTCCTAGCCCTGCTGTGTTCCTCCGCAGGTGGTAATAGACAAACATCCCGTCCGGTTTTTTGTACATAAGAGGCCCCATGTGGATTTCTTCTTGGAAGTGGTGAGTTTGCAGAAGCTGAAGGCAGTTCTGGGATGAAGGAATGGTTTTAGGGCTCTGGGAATGTAGAGGATTTGGAGGAATTAAGGGATCAAGAGAAATGGGCAGGGGCAGTTTTGGAGAGGGGGGTTGTTGGATGGTCAGAGAAGGGCTTTCCATAGTTAGGGTTCATTTATTATGCTGATGCAATTCTATTTTTTCATGGCCTTTCTGCTCTCTTGTTCTTCCATCTCTGAATCTTAAGTGGGTATGATGCCTAAAACTTGGAGTCTGAGGACAGTTTCAAAATTTTGTGTCCTCAGAAACATGCAGTGTTCCTGAAAAGCCTGAAGGTCTACACTGGAGTCTTAGTAAAAGGGAACTATATATCCAAATGAACAATCACCTCTTCTGACAGCTTCTTCTTCTCTATTCTGTTTCAGGTGAGCCAGTGGTACGAGTTGGTGGTGTTCACAGCAAGCATGGAGATTTATGGCTCTGCTGTGGCAGATAAACTGGATAATAGCAGAAGCATTCTCAAGAGGAGATACTACAGACAGGTAAGGGACTAGAATCTAAGCCTAAGAATGAGGCTGGGGAGGCAGGCCATCAGGGAGGGGTTTCAGTTTGAGGCAACTGCCCAGGAATGGGACCTTCTAAGGGTGTGTGTGGGGGTACTACATAATCCTCTCTTGTGGGAACTGGCTGCCTGTGGGCATTGTTGGGATTGGGGGAGCAATCACAGAGGCCGAGTCTTTTGATGCCCAGCCCACCCTACCTTCCAGCACTGCACTTTGGAATTGGGCAGCTACATCAAGGACCTCTCTGTGGTCCACAGTGACCTCTCCAGCATTGTGATCCTGGATAACTCCCCAGGGGCTTACAGGAGCCATCCAGGTAAGGGAGAAGGCTGTGAGTCTGGCAGGACTAGAAAGTGGTTCTAAGGAGGTATTTTGAATCCGTGGGGCTGGGATTCCCTGCTTTACAGTAGGTCAGGATGCAAGCTGTTTTTCTTTCATATGAGAGTGTTCCCTGCCTCCCCCCACCAATATCTGTTTCATAAGTCAGACTTTTCATAACAGATTTGCTTTAGGTAAGACACAAGGCACAAGTTTGACTAGAAGCCTTACCCTAGTATGAAATATAGTGATTAAAATTTAATTTCATTTTGGAAGATAAATACAGGTTTTACTTAGGTCATTGAGTTTGGGAGAGAGGTTATGTATTTTAAAGTAACCACCCCCAAATAAAAGGGAAAACACCCTTTCTCTCTTTAACCCTTTATTCTTTTTTACCCACTCTAGACAATGCCATCCCTATCAAATCCTGGTTCAGTGATCCCAGTGATACTGCCCTTCTCAACCTGCTTCCAATGCTGGATGCCCTCAGGTAAGGGAAGCTAGACACTTATATTTCTGAGAAGAGTGGTAGGGGATCCCAAGAAGGAATAAAAGTTTGTCCTGTTTTACTTCCTTATCTCTTTTCCCTAAGAATATAATTTTTGAACCTAAGTCTTAAGAAAACTCACCTTTAGCCGTTGGGTTTTGGGCAAACTGAACCTCAGCCTCACAAGAAAATGGTGGTTCTTTCTGTCCCACATCTTCAGTGAGGCTGCTACACACTAGTGTGAGGAGGCTGTCCCCATGAGGACTCTACCAATGCAAGTTATTGTCGTCCCAGGTTCACCGCTGATGTTCGTTCTGTGCTGAGCCGAAACCTTCACCAACATAGGCTCTGGTGACAGCTGCTCCCCCTCCACCTGAGTTGGGGTGGGGGGGAAGGGGAGGGTGAGCCCTCGGGATGCCGTCTGATGCCCTGTCCAACGGTGAGGACTGTCTGGGCAGGGTCTGCCCCTCCCACCCCTCTCTGCCCTGGGAGCTTTGCACTCCCTACGGAGTCTGGATGGACACAAGGGCCAGATTCTGAAGCAGCCTCACTCTAACTTCGTGTTCGCACTCCTGGAAACCCCAGACTGGGACATAAGCGGAGACCTAGGAGAGCCGCAACAGTGTCTGGTGGAGAGACACAACTGGCCAGAGTGAGACAGACATTCGGTAATCCTGGAGGCTCAAAAGAGAAGCCAAGCCAGCTTTGTTGTGATTTGATTTTTTAAAAACTCTTGTACAAAACTGATCTAATTCTTCACTCCAAGGGCTGGGCTGTGGGTGGGAAACTGGGATTTTGGGCCACTGGACTTCCCCCAAACTTGTCCCCTCCCTTACTTTCCCTCTATTTGCCCTTCCTCCTAGATTCCCTCAGATCTGTAACCAGCTTTCTCTTTCCTTTCCTCTCTTTTAAACCATGCATTATAACTTTGAAACCAAAGCTGCCCTAGGTCCTTCTCTGGGGTTTGGGGAAACGAGGGAGGGGTTTTTGTTCACATCCTCTCTGTTCACTAGGCAGAGAGAGAAGAGCCTGCTGTAGACCCTAAGGGTAGGGGGAAGGGGAGTGTTGGCTTTCCCTGGCAGGAAGGGTCTTAGTGACAGGATGGGCACCTTGGAGGGGAGTGAAGGGAAGGCTGTGTGTCCTGAGAGAACCTGAGCTTCAGTGCAGTAGGACGAAGTATTAAAGGAGTAGAAACCTCGACGACGGGAAAGGCTGGGCTTCGTCTGGAAGACTGGCATGTACTAGCTAAACAGGCGCTTCCTTTGAGCGGCGGGCTCCCCAGCCACCACCGCCACCGCACCCCCTCCGCACGGCTGACCCGGCCCCACGTCCCCACCTCCCTTGGGCCGTCCTCCCCAAGCCCAAGCCGGTTCTACTTCCTCGCGCCCGCCACGTGACGCTCCGCCTTTTGAGGTCACATGATTTAACACCGCAGCAGTGTTCTTCCGCGCTGACGTAGTCCTTACCTTTCAGACCTCCTCTCCAGTCCCTGTCGGTCCACTCGTTGCTGGAACATAAGCGACCAGTGCGTCTCTCCAAACAGGTTTCATTTCTGCCCTCCTTTATTTCCGGAGACCTCTTCCTCCACTTGGGTACTACTTTATTTTGGTGTTAACGGCCGCCTTCAGCGTACCAACAGATTTCGTGAATAGCTACCCTTTAATTATCTGCTTTTCCTCTGCATTACTTCCGGAGAGAGCTTTCGGAGAGCCAAGTCTCAAATTACGATTACCATCTTTTAGCCCTCTTCATCGATACCTCCCTGAGGGGAAAGTCATCGGGAAAGGCTGGGCTTCGTCTGGAAGACTGGCATGTACTAGCTAAACAGGCGCTTCCTTTGAGCGGCGGGCTCCCCAGCCACCACCGCCACCGCACCCCCTCCGCACGGCTGACCCGGCCCCACGTCCCCACCTCCCTTGGGCCGTCCTCCCCAAGCCCAAGCCGGTTCTACTTCCTCGCGCCCGCCACGTGACGCTCCGCCTTTTGAGGTCACATGATTTAACACCGCAGCAGTGTTCTTCCGCGCTGACGTAGTCCTTACCTTTCAGACCTCCTCTCCAGTCCCTGTCGGTCCACTCGTTGCTGGAACATAAGCGACCAGTGCGTCTCTCCAAACAGGTTTCATTTCTGCCCTCCTTTATTTCCGGAGACCTCTTCCTCCACTTGGGTACTACTTTATTTTGGTGTTAACGGCCGCCTTCAGCGTACCAACAGATTTCGTGAATAGCTACCCTTTAATTATCTGCTTTTCCTCTGCATTACTTCCGGAGAGAGCTTTCGGAGAGCCAAGTCTCAAATTACGATTACCATCTTTTAGCCCTCTTCATCGATACCTCCCTGAGGGGAAAGTCAGTTCAGTTATTTCCGACAATAGCAAAAGGCAACCATCTTTCCTACGCCGCCTGCGTAATTTACAAATTGATTCCAAAGCGATTACGCTGACGGCGTGAGAGAGGAGGTCAGTAGGTGGCGCTACGCTACTGGCGTTAGGGCAATTACGTCAGTGGCGTAACATAGCAGCCTGGGAGGCCCCTGTTGGCCGGGGGCGGGGTTGGTGAATAGGGAAGTGGCGCAAGTCCGGGGATCGCTCCGCTGAATCCGCCCGCGCGTCGCTGCCGTCGCCGCCGCCCCCCGTCCCGGCTCCCCCCCCCGGGTTCCCTCAGCCCAGCCCGGTCCAGCCCGGTTCCCGGGAGGATGAAGTTCGTGTATAAAGAGGAGCATCCGTTCGAGAAGCGTCGCTCTGAGGGCGAAAAGATCCGAAAGAAATACCCGGACCGGGTCCCGGTGAGGACAGTAGCCAGGGCCGAGGGCGCGGGGCGCTGGCGCTGACGCCACAGCCTAGGCTTGAGTCCGGGACCCACAGCGCAGGCATCAGGCTGCCGGTTGTGGCGGCGTTGGGAACGAGCCCCAAACCGCTGTTTCTGGGACCAGAGGTGAAAGGAATGGGGTACCAATAGAGCTGAAACTGAGGAGATGTAGACTCGAGAGACAGACCTTGGGGTACCTATGGGAGGCTGCCGGGCGTTTGACAGTCTGAGCTTCACATAGGGTTTTTGAAACTGAAGCTCTGGTTGGGCCGAATAAGTCATCCTCGTCTGATTAACATAATTGTTTTTATGACGTCGTATTCAGGGATCCTGGATGTTTAGGTGAATTAGAGTCAATGGGGTCAGGATTCCTATTCAGAGCTGCGCCGCGTGTTAAGAGACAAAGAGAAATGAGTCTGGGGTACGTGTGGGTGCTTGGAATGTTGAGTTCTTGACAGGTGGAGCTGTGCGTCTGTGTACCTAGTGTCTGCTAATTTTTATTTTCTCTTTAACAGGTGATAGTAGAAAAGGCTCCTAAAGCTCGGATAGGAGACCTGGACAAAAAGAAATACCTGGTGCCTTCTGATCTTACAGGTGGGAACTGACCCAGTACTCAGATTTGTTTCCTGGGGGTGGGAGTGCTGTCTCTGATGGAGGAGACTCCACATAGCAGGTGTTCTTTTGAGAGTATTTGTGATCTCTGACTTTATCAAGCCTTGTATCTTTGGCAGTTGGTCAGTTCTACTTCTTAATCCGGAAGCGAATTCATCTCCGAGCAGAAGATGCCTTGTTTTTCTTCGTCAACAACGTCATTCCGCCCACCAGTGCCACGATGGGTCAGCTGTACCAGGTATGGTGCCTGGGAAGTAGAGGCGGCTGTGGGGAGGAGTTGGAAGCGCTTGAGTGGCAGAAAGTTTGAAGTCAGCAGTTCTTGGACCAGCTGGCTTACTTAGCTTTCAGGTCTATGTTATTCACCCTTAAGATGTCCGCATCGTTCTGGGTTAGGGTTTTGGACAGGGCAGTGAGCCAGAGTAACTACTGTGGTCCAGACTCCCCTCCAGCCATTCCGTGTTCCAAGACAGTAGAGAATAGTTTGAGATCTTATTGTCCAAGATTGTGGATAGGATAATACTGCCCAGCACTTATGGTCTGGAGCAAGTGAGAGGGAGAGTCAAAGCACTGGTGTTTGGGGTCTTCAAAAAAAATGGTTGTGGAAGAATATGTCCCAGTGGTGGGTGGTTCAAGTAACTAAAACTCAGATGCCTAAACGCTGTTATGTTCTATCTTCATCCCAGGAACACCATGAAGAAGACTTCTTTCTATACATTGCCTACAGTGATGAAAGTGTCTACGGTCTGTGAAGCTGCTGCCCCTAAGGTGGGGGGTCCCATTCTACAAAGAGAGGTGGCCCCCCTTCCTTGACCTACTACTCCTTGAGGTTCAAACACCACCTCCCTTCTTCAGGACCTGCACTTCCTAATGTTTGAGACTCTCCTACAGACCCTCTTAACACAAGGGTTAATGGGGGAGATGGCCTCTAATACCTCTCCTTTCTTTCTTCCCCTTTCTTTACTACCTTTCCCATTCTGCTTTAGACTTCTTGATTGTCGATCTCTGTCACATCGGTGATTGTTTTGGTTTCTGTTCCCTTTCTAACTGCCCAAGGGGCTCAGAGCCCCAACAATCCTTTCTTTTCACTACCTTCTTTTTGGGGGGTAGATGGAAGGGACTGAAATTGTGGGGGAAGGTAGGAGGCACATCAATAAAGAGGAAACCACCACCAAGCTGAACTGGATGTTTTATTTGTGTTGCTCCCCTCCCCCTTTTGTTCTCCTCTTAAAGTGGTGGGAAGAGAGTAGGTTAGAGGAAATTGTATATTTTGGTTTGTTCTGCTTATGTTGGACTTTTCCTTGTGTATATAGGGTGTGCTTTTGTTGTTATGGATGGAATACTGAATATCATTTCATGAAAGTTCAGTTTTATATACGTGTATATGGGTTGGGTCCTGAGGTTATTAAAGTTTTTTGCAGTGGGTTCCTGTGGATAAAGTTTGAAACCACCTGCTTCAGATAAAACATCCAACTGTGTCGTAGCTTTTTGGATTAAGGAAGAAATTTTCGAGTATGGGAGCTAGTGAAAGGACTCCGTTCTCAGATGTATGTCGCTTTGCCAGACTTTGTGCCGGCGTGAGGGATCCAGTGGAGTGGAATCCAAGGGAGGGAGAGAACTGGGAGGAGGGAGCCATTATCACCAGGAGAACTTCATCTCCCAGCAGCCTTTCTCTGGCCGGAAGTGGGGTGGTCACGGAGATACAAAGCTGCAGAATTGAGGCAGTATGGTGGCCGAGAGTTCTTATCCCTTCTTCCCGTTCTTTCTTGGCGCCGCCTAGCCTACATTTCCCAGGAGCCTGCGCGCACTCTTCCGCCCTCCCCTCGGCTCCCAATCTCCCCGCCACTCCCCGGGGCAGATGAGCAGTTTAGTGCGCCTGCGCCAGTCCGTGGGTTGCTGGGAATTGAAGTTCCGGAAGCTTATACTGGCCCCTTCTCGCTCACTGCGGGCCGACTACAATCCCCTTGATGCACTGCGCGTTAGCGCCCGCGAAGGGAGGGGGAGAGAGGAGGAGGGAGGGTGGAGAGGAGGAGGGAGCAGGCGGCCGGCGGCGCGGGGGGAGGGGGCCCGGTCCGGGAGTGCGGGAGGCTGTGGTAGAGGGAGGTGGCGGCAGCCGCTAGCGGACTCGAGTCACTACCGAGCCGAAACAGACACCTCTGTGGAGCGAGGCAGTAGGAGCACCGAGCACCGGAGGCGGCACCGGGATCCCCGGCTCAGGGGAGGGGGGCGCCGAACCGGGAGGAGGGTAGGGGGCGATGCTGGAAGCCATGGCGGAGCCCAGTCCCGAAGGTGAGCTCTCGACCGGCACAGGGCGCTGAGCCGGCGGGGGGCGGGCGAGTAATCTATTGGCAAACTTGGAGGTCGAGCCCCGGAGCCCAGCAGGAGATCGCGGGGAGGGGGTCGGGGGCCTGCCCCTGAAGGTGGGAGAGTGACGAGTTGAGAGACCTTGGAGGAAAGAGGAGTGCGAGACTGGGCCGGGGGTAGTTGGAGATCAGACGCTGTTGAAGAAATTTTCGAGTATGGGAGCTAGTGAAAGGACTCCGTTCTCAGATGTATGTCGCTTTGCCAGACTTTGTGCCGGCGTGAGGGATCCAGTGGAGTGGAATCCAAGGGAGGGAGAGAACTGGGAGGAGGGAGCCATTATCACCAGGAGAACTTCATCTCCCAGCAGCCTTTCTCTGGCCGGAAGTGGGGTGGTCACGGAGATACAAAGCTGCAGAATTGAGGCAGTATGGTGGCCGAGAGTTCTTATCCCTTCTTCCCGTTCTTTCTTGGCGCCGCCTAGCCTACATTTCCCAGGAGCCTGCGCGCACTCTTCCGCCCTCCCCTCGGCTCCCAATCTCCCCGCCACTCCCCGGGGCAGATGAGCAGTTTAGTGCGCCTGCGCCAGTCCGTGGGTTGCTGGGAATTGAAGTTCCGGAAGCTTATACTGGCCCCTTCTCGCTCACTGCGGGCCGACTACAATCCCCTTGATGCACTGCGCGTTAGCGCCCGCGAAGGGAGGGGGAGAGAGGAGGAGGGAGGGTGGAGAGGAGGAGGGAGCAGGCGGCCGGCGGCGCGGGGGGAGGGGGCCCGGTCCGGGAGTGCGGGAGGCTGTGGTAGAGGGAGGTGGCGGCAGCCGCTAGCGGACTCGAGTCACTACCGAGCCGAAACAGACACCTCTGTGGAGCGAGGCAGTAGGAGCACCGAGCACCGGAGGCGGCACCGGGATCCCCGGCTCAGGGGAGGGGGGCGCCGAACCGGGAGGAGGGTAGGGGGCGATGCTGGAAGCCATGGCGGAGCCCAGTCCCGAAGGTGAGCTCTCGACCGGCACAGGGCGCTGAGCCGGCGGGGGGCGGGCGAGTAATCTATTGGCAAACTTGGAGGTCGAGCCCCGGAGCCCAGCAGGAGATCGCGGGGAGGGGGTCGGGGGCCTGCCCCTGAAGGTGGGAGAGTGACGAGTTGAGAGACCTTGGAGGAAAGAGGAGAGCGAGACTGGGCCGGGGGTAGTTGGAGATCAGACGCTGTGTGTGTGTAGAGGGGGTGGGGTGGGATGGGGGAGTGGGAGCTGGAAACCAGAGCTTTGAGGGTTAGGGGCCGAAAGGGCCTCCGGCAGGTTGGGGCCCTAGAACTGAGAGGTTAGGGGAATCTGGGAGCCGGAGAGTTGTTGGGGAGAGACGATGTAGGAGAGGATTGAGTGAGGAGCTCGGTAGTTCGCCGAGGTGGGGGAGTTTGTGGCGGTGGTGCCGGAGCTCCCGGTAGTTGCCGCCGGAGGTAGCCCGGTGATTGTTGGAGGGGTGGGCAGATAGTTGTAGGGAGAAGAGGGGGCCTGGGCATTGTCTGCGGTAGAGGGACGTATGCCGGTGGGTAGCTGTGGGGAGAGGGAGCCGGGGAGCGACGAGAGCAGGTTAGTTTTGGGGGCGGGGGGGCGGGGTGGGGGTTTAAGGCCGGCGAGTTCGCCGGAGGGGGATTTTGGTCGGCGAGGGTTAGAGCCTGGGAGTTGTGGAGGGTTAGGGGGGCAACGGC
>SJYC01047513.1:0-22118 GCA_006408675.1 Madoqua kirkii | reverse complement strand
CCCCCCCCCCCCCCCCCTGCGCGCCTCTCTCCACCTTTTCCTGATTCTTCACTCTGGGGACTATGCCTTTGGAGATGCCCCTCTTAAACTCTGTGTGATTTTCTTCTTTCAGCCACCAGAGAAACGTCGGAGAACAATTGAAGATTTCAACAAATTCTGCAGTTTTGTTTTGGCCTATGCAGGTTACATCCCCCCTAGCAAGGAGGTAGGGACAGAAGGACAACTGACTGGAGGGTGGTGTCCTAGAGCTGTAGGGGAGCTCTTGAGCTTACAAGACTTTGTTACTTGATATACTAAGCCTCAAAATTACATGTGGAAGACTTAATGGAAATTTTGGTGGGAAAACTAGTATCTGGGTTGGGAGTGGGATTAACAGATAGGTGGCTTGAGTGCAGTGAATGGTTTTGGGGTGTTCTTAATGGAAGGTCCTCTGGGATAAGTGTTAGGAAGCTGGAGATAATAACAAATGAAGCACAGAAACAGCTGAAGAAATATTGCTCTGGTCTAGGGGACGCAGTGTTGTGAAGGCAGTGGGTGTTGGGGAGATGGTGAGAATTTGAGGGCAGGGGTAACATGCAAGTGTTCAAGAGGAGATGCTGAGGAGAATTGGGATGGTGATAAATTTTCTGAACATAGTGAGCTTTGGTGGTCTTGGAAGAATATTTTCGTTTGTTAAGTTTGGTATGTAGAGGGGCTGAGATAAGGCTGGGTCCCCTCTGACCCTGGTCTTTCTGTCCTTTAAGGAAAGTGACTGGCCAGCCTCTGGCTCCAGCTCTCCATTGCGAGGTGAGAGTGCGGCAGATAGCGATGGCTGGGACTCAGCCCCCTCAGATCTCAGAACCATCCAGACCTTTGTTAAGAAAGCAAAGTCGTCCAAGAGAAGGGCGGCTCAAGCAGGTCCCACCCAGCCAGGACCCCCAAGGTCCACTTTCCCTCGTCTGCAGGCCCCTGACAGTGCCACTCTGCTGGAGAAGATGAAACTCAAGGACTCTCTCTTTGATCTAGATGGGCCCAAAATGGCATCTCACTGTCCCCCACGTCCCTGACACATGCCTCCCGGCCCCCTGCTGCTCTCACCCCAGTGCCCCTTTCCCAGGGGGACCTCTCCCAGCCTCGAAAGAAGGACCGAAAGAACCGAAAGTTGGGGCCAGGAGGGGGGACAGGCTTTGGGGTACTTCGGAGGCCCCGCCCAGCCCCTGGGGATGGGGAAAAGAGGTCTCGAATCAAGAAGAGCAAGAAGCGGAAGTTGAAAAAGGCAGAGCGAGGGGATAGACTCCCACCTCCTGGGCCTCCCCGGGCACCCCCCAGCGATACAGACTCTGAAGAAGAGGAGGAGGAAGAGGAGGAGGAGGAGGAAGAGATGGCAGTGATGGTAGGAGGGGAAGCCCCAGCCCCTGTGCTACCAACACCTGAGGCTCCTAGACCCCCTGCCACAGTGCACCCTGAAGGAGCCCCTCCCACTGACAGTGAAAGCAAGGAGGTGGGCAGCACTGAAACAAGCCAAGATGGAGATGCCAGCTCCAGTGAAGGCGAGATGCGGGTCATGGATGAGGACATCATGGTAGAATCAGGTGAGAAATTTGGGGCTGCCCAGGGGCAGGTGGGTTGATGGGTCTTGGGGTAGTGTGGATCCAAGAATTCAGAAGACCAAACATACCTTCTTTTTTCCAGGTGATGATTCATGGGATCTGATCACATGTTACTGCCGAAAGCCCTTTGCAGGCCGGCCCATGATTGAGTGCAGCCTGTGTGGGACGTGGATCCACCTCTCATGTGCTAAGATTAAGAAGACCAATGTCCCTGACTTCTTTTACTGCCAGAAATGCAAGGAACTGCGGCCAGAGGCCCGGCGATTAGGGGGCCCTCCGAAATCTGGAGAACCTTGACACATGCCATCTCCAGGCTGGAACTTCAAATGGAGACGTGACTTGGGAACTGAGCCTCAGGGTCAACATGTTCCCTGAAGCTGGGATGTCCCACTTCGAGGCAGAAATTCCCAAGGGAGACTGGTTTGGAAATGAGTGGTTTTCCTACCCTACCTTTCCTTCCACCTTGTGGACTTGAACTTGGACCCACTGCAGTTGCGAGGGGGAGGCTCTCTGGGTCCCTAGACACTTAAACTGTCCCTGCCACTGCTCAGTTTCTGGGCCAGGGTTAGAACTGGGATGGAGTGGGACAGTTGTCTATAAAACTCTAGTGTAAATATAGCACTCCCCTCCCTCATCTTTTCTTCTATCTCACTCCCCATTTATTCTACACCGGTTGTATTTTTAATTTAGGACTTCCCCTTTTGAGCGTGGCAGCTCAGAGGTGGAGTGCCAACCAGAGCTTGGCCAAGGGAGGAAGGAAAACAGAAAGGTGACGGTTCCTCACCTCTTTTGTTTTTAATAATACTGGCCAGCTGTTTGTACAGACAGCCTGCGTGTTGTAAATAAAGCAAAGTGGGCTCTTCTGTGTTTATAGCCCTCACTGACGTGCTGGGGAGGGAGGCTTTGGAAAAGCTGGCTGGAGGTGGGGCTGAAACCCACCTCTCTACTAAAAATGACCTGACTGCGCCTTTCCCACCAATCCTATGACCTCAATTCAATTGGCTTTGCCCGCCTCATCCCCAGTCAGGGACCACCCCCCTCCCCCAATTCCCACCCACACCTCCCACATGCGCGCTCCAACGCTTGAAAGTTGCTTGGAGCTCCCGGCCGGAGCAGATAAAGCGTGCAGGTATTGCTTGCTTGCCCCTTGAGGGCAAATCCCCGCCTGGTCAGGGTAGTCGGAGGACGCGGGTGGGGACACACAAGGAGGAGGAGCCGCAGAAGGTTGGGAGACCGTTGCTGAAAGCAGCAATCATGTGGCGAGAGTACTAGGCGGAGCCGAAAGGTCACGTGACCACGAGGGGCTCACGTGGTGGAGGCGTTTCGAAAGGGGGGTGGGTCGGTTCTGATCACGTGACGTGGGGAGAGGTGGGCGGGGCGCTCGCGGCGGCGGCGGCGGCGGCGGCGGAGCCCGCGGCTTTGGGTAGCACCCTACGGCCCGCCCCCCCTTTCGCCGCCGCCACCCCGCTGACCCCCGCTTTCCTCCCTTTCACACCTCTCCGGCGCTGTGTCGGTTTTGGTACTCGTGCGTCGGTTCGCGGGACTGCGCAGGCGCAGCGGGGGCGAACAGCCCCTTTGGGTGGGCGGCGGAGCCCGGGAGCGCGCGGGCGAGACCATGGCGGGCAGCGGCGCGGGGGGCGGTGGTGTTGGGGAGACGAAGGTGATTTACCACCTGGATGAAGAAGAGACTCCCTACCTGGTGAAGATCCCCGTCCCCGCCGAGCGCATCACCCTCGGCGATTTCAAGAGCGTCTTGCAGCGGCCCGCGGGCGCCAAGTACTTTTTCAAGTCTATGGATCAGGATTTCGGGTGAGCGCGAGGCCTAGAACAGGATGGATGGGGGCTGTGCTTTTGTGGAGTGGGTGATATTGAGGGCCATCGGGCTACCTTGGGACATGCTGGGATTTTCTGGGCACCAGTGGAGCGGATTTTACTGTGCTGGTGTAGATTGGTTATCCCAGGACGGACAACGTTATGCTTGGATAGATTGAGGCGCACGGAGCTGTAGGAGGACAGACTGGGCACTGCTAAACCAGATTAGAGAAGATTAGGCTATACTGGAGTAGACTCGGGTACACTGATTTATTTTCGGGTGTTCTGGACAGCGATGAGGTAGGTTGATGTATCCTCTGGTAACTACATTGTGAGCAGTCCTGTGCCACACAGGTTGTGGAGGAATATTGGGAAACATGCTCATGTCAACTGGGCTATACTGGGCCAATTTGGGATGTTCTCTCTGATACTAAGGCAGACAGAATTGTTTGGGGGATGTTCTAGTCTGTATTAAGGTAGTGTTCTGTATTGGGCTGCCATTATGGTCTGCACTGAGTTCTGTTGATCTTTGTTTCTTTGGGGGTCTAGTTTTTTGAGGGATACTCAATATAGGGGTACACAGGGCTGACCATGTCTGTGTTAGTACAGACAGCTGTATTGGGATATTCTAGTCTATATTGGTGTAGACAGCTGCGTGAGGGGACATTCTAGCCTATACTAGAATAGTTTGGGGCTATCCTGGATAATTTGAGATAGTCTGGAACCTTAAATAATTCAGGGTAGGCCTTTTTGTGTTTTATACCTTTAGGGCTATACTCTTTGTCCTCAATCTCAGCTCTTGAAGGGAGGCTGGGATAGCTTGGATTCTAGGAAAGCTGAACAGACTGGACTTTACCTAGAAAGACTTGTACGTTGGAATGGTGGTACTGTGTTGGGAGTTATCTTGTATTGAAATTCAAGATTCTTCTGTTTGTCAGCGCTACATAACCTGGAGCATTTAACTTTGTTCATTGATTTCATCTGTGAAATAGTTAACCAGAGTAAAATGCTTAGTTCAAGTGCATGGTATGTATGTTCTTGGTGAATGGTCATTGTCTTTATTAACATGGAGTCTACTTCTTGAACTAGGCTACAAGATACAGGATAAAATCACTTGGCAGGCTGGACTATGTTGAGATCGGATTATGCTGTGAAGAATACAAGTGTTAGGCTGAGACAGATTGGTAGTCGCTGGGCTGTGTCATCACATTAATAATAGATGGGATTGAGTTGACATATATCCAGGGTCCTAGAATCATATTAGTCTACAGGGTTAATTAGACAGGAGGTCCTAATTTTGGGGGTGAATGTGTGTGAGAGTGTTGGGGGCAGAATGTCTCGTGATCAGTATGTTTATCAGTTTAGCCAACAGGTATTTGTTAGCGCTTAGGCAGCATCAGATACTTTGCTGTATGTCAGGGACTTGGGGTTGAACTTGGTGTTGAACAAAATTAGCACTGATGATTCTGTGTGGTGGTTGAAGAGAAGGAGCAAGTTCAGTCCACTGAAGGAACCCATGGGTGAGATCGCCCTCAGGGCTGGGCTTTGGGGTCTGTCAGGAGGAACAAATTCTTTAATGCAGAGTTTGTGCCAGGTGAGGCACAGAGGAAAGGGGATCTGGGCTTCACCACTCCTTAGGAGCTCAGTTTACTAAGCTGTGTTTGATCTAATGAGTGTTTTTACTAGATGACAGTACGTTTGAACATCCATCTGAAAGTGAGTTAGAGAAAACTAAGGAAAGCATAAGATAAGAGATATAGATGAGGAGCACAAAGCCTTTGTGGGGCAATTGTGTGTGGAATGGAGTGGCTGCCTGTGAGGCTTCTAAGGTTAGATATTTGAGGCAACTAGGGCAGCCTCTTTGAAACTGGGCTGAGAGGTTTGAATCAGACTCTTGGAAAGCTCTGGAACAAAGCTGAGCCCAAGGGTGAACTGGGGAGAGAAGGAGAAATAAGGAAAGGGAATTCAGTTTGGTGATTTCTTGGGTGTAAGAGTGAAGTGTCTCAATGTCAGGGAAGAGGATTTGCCGTGGTGGGAGGAAATCAACATCCTTGAGCTGGATGAAGAGTGGAAGAAACTTCAAATGCAGGTGGGAGTGGGGAAAGCCGTTCCAGTTTCACTGACCTTTATCTTATCTCTTGGCAGGGTGGTGAAGGAAGAGATTTCAGATGACAATGCCCGCCTTCCCTGCTTCAATGGAAGGGTAGTATCCTGGGTAAGCAGCCTGGCTTTGAGGACCAGTCCCTCTGGCACTTCCCAGCTCCTCCGAGCCTCAGCCTGTGCCCATCCCATCTCAGCTGCTGGAATCTGTGACTGTTTGCTTCCTTACCTGTTTGTTTCTTTGTGTTTGGCCATGCACCATGTGGCTTTCCCAACTGGGGATTGAACTCGGCCTTGAGAGTGAAACCTCCAAGTCCTAACCACTGGACAGTTGGGATGTTTTTCCTCCTTAGCAATTTGGAGAGCCAGCCAGTTGGAGCCTCTCAGCGTTCTCTTTCTGGAGCCTCTAACACTTGCTGCTGCTTTTTTTCCTGTGTGCTTTTCTCCAGGTTCTCTCAGGCCCTGTTGCCTTTTCTGGTTCTTTCTCTTATTCCTACCTCATAGGCCTTCACTTCCCTGTTGAGCTGTGTTGGTTTGTTTTTTTTTTTAATCATTTGTACCCTTCTAGCTAGTGTCATCAGATAACCCGCAACCTGAGATGGCGCCCCCAGCCCACGAGCCTCGGACAGACCTGGCTCCTCCACCCCCACCTCTGCCCCCTCTGCCCCCAGAGAGGACCAGTGGCATTGGGGACTCCAGGCCTCCATCTTTCCAGTGAGTCCTTGGGATTCTTGCATCTAGGGGAGGGAGATGAGGGTCCCTGTCCCACTGATGGAGGTCGGGAACTCTCTCTGCCCATTTAGCCCTAACGTGTCCAGCAGCCGGGAAAACCTGGGCCCGAGACAGAAACAGAGTCAGTGGTGTCTCTGAGGCGGGAGCGGCCTCGCAGGCGAGACAGCAGTGAGCATGGCGGTGAGGGGAACCGGGCCTGGAAGCCGGCTAGCAAGGGAACTGGGGAGGGGTTGGCTCCTACCAAACGGAAGCATCTAGGCCAGATGCCGTGAGGAGCCTGATTCCTGAGGTGCCTTTTCCTCCTCAGCGGGAGGCCACAGGCCCAGCGGCCCCTCCAGGCTGGAGCGCCACCTGGCGGGGTACGAGAGCTCCTCCACCCTCATGACCAGTGAGCTGGAGAGCACTAGCCTGGGGGACTCAGACGAGGATGACACCATGAGCAGGTGAGGCTCCTCAGACCTCCCCAGGGCACTAGCCCCCTTCCCGTCCTTTCCTTTGGCCCCGTGACCACTGCCCAACCTCCCAGCAGGTTCAGCAGCTCCACAGAGCAGAGCAGCGCCTCCCGCCTCCTCAAGCGCCACCGGCGGCGAAGGAAACAGCGGCCACCCCGCCTGGAGAGGGTGAGGGGCTTCTTGTGGGTCAGCTGGACCTCCCTTGGGGAAGTTGGGGGTTTGGGCCTTAGCCTAGACGGTCCGAGGCCCGGGAATCCCGTGGCTTGTCTTGGGGTGTTAGAGGCAGTCCCTCTCCTTCCCCTTTGCCCACCACAGGCCTCATCCTTCAGCAGCGTCACCGATTCCACCATGTCTCTCAACATCATCACAGTCACGCTCAACATGGGTATGGAGGGGCTGGGAGGATCTGGTGTCCAGGGTCCCTGGGGGGAATGCAGTTGGCGCTTCCCCTCATCACCTGGCTTCCCTCCACAGAAAAGTACAACTTCCTGGGCATCTCTATTGTGGGCCAGAGCAATGAGAGAGGAGACGGTGGCATCTACATTGGCTCCATCATGAAGGGTGGGGCTGTGGCGGCTGATGGGCGCATTGAACCCGGGGATATGCTTTTGCAGGTGAGCTGGAGCAGGGCCACGCACTGACTTGGCCAGCGCTCTCAGCCCTTCCCTCTCACTTTGACCCATGGTCCCTCCTGACAGGTGAACGACATGAACTTTGAGAACATGAGCAATGATGATGCGGTGCGGGTGCTGAGGGACATTGTGCACAAGCCAGGGTGAGCCTGTGTGCTGGTCCAAGTCCTCAGTCCTCTTTCTTTGCCTTTTCACTTTTTTTTTGGTTTTGTCATAATACAGAGTGGGGAAACATAATATAGAGCTGGTCAAAAAGTTTGTAAAACAAAAATGTGTAACGTCATGAGTCTGGGGTGAACAGGTGGCCATATTCCCACCACTTAGGTCATCACCTAGAAGTTCGCTGACCCACACAGGGTCCCCCCAGTGTCCCTTCCTGGTCCCTCCCATCTCATTCTCCCAGAGGCAACCAGTCTCTTGATTCTTTGACCACAATAGTTTGCTTGGTCCTCATTTGACTGGCCATACACGTGTCTTTGAACAACACAGTTTAGTTTTACCTGTTTTTGGACTGCCTCTGAGTGGGATTGTGCAGTGTCTTCTCTCTTAAATTACTCAGCGGTATGTTTTTAAAGAGTGACCTGTGTTAGTCACCCTTATTGTGGAGCCTTTCACCATCACTTTCTCAGGCCCAGTCATGCCTGTGGTCTCTCTTCTTTCCCTCTTTCTGTCCTTCACCCATTCTCATTCCAGGCCTCCCCTCTCCTCAGGCCTCTGCCCTTACCCCCACTTGACTGACCTTCTCTTCCCCACAGCCCCATTGTGCTGACGGTGGCCAAGTGCTGGGATCCCTCTCCCCAGGCCTACTTCACTCTCCCCCGAAGTGAGTGATGCTCAGGGGTCCTACAGCTAGGAGGACAGGGCAGGAGTACTCTTGGCCTCCACGCTACAGGGAGTGGCATGATAGGGGGTCACGGCAGAGCTGAAACAGGAGTCTGAGTCGGGGAGGGACGGGGGTGGCTCTCTGTGGTTGAGAGGTGACCATCCTGGTGGCCTTCGCTGTTGCAGATGAGCCCATCCAGCCGATAGACCCTGCTGCCTGGGTCTCACACTCTGCTGCACTACTGGCACCTTCCCAGCTTATCCAGGCTCCTCGTCCATGAGTACCATCACCTCTGGATCCTCTCTTCCTGATGGTGAGCCTGCCGGCCTATCTCATCCTCGCTCCCTGGAAGGCCACCTGCTGTGGTGTGACTCCACTGCTCCATGGGCCTTGGTCCTAACTGTGACTCCCTGATTGTCCTCCATCAGGCTGTGAGGGCCGGGGCCTCTCTATCCACACAGACATGGCATCTGTGACCAAGGCCATGGCTGCTCCAGAATCGGGACTGGAAGTTCGAGACCGCATGTGGCTCAAGATCACCATCCCTAACGCCTTCCTGGGTGTGGCTGGGCTCTGGGCAAGTGGTGGGGGAGGAAGAGGAGGAGGCCAAAACTGGGAAAGTGGGTGAAAGCTAGAGAGAAGAACTTGAGGCCTTTCTCTGTCTTCTGCAATCTAGGCTCGGATGTGGTGGACTGGCTGTACCATCACGTGGAGGGCTTTCCTGAGCGGCGGGAGGCCCGGAAGTACGCCAGTGGGCTACTCAAGGCGGGCCTCATCCGGCACACTGTGAACAAGATCACCTTCTCTGAGCAGTGCTATTACGTCTTCGGAGACCTCAGTGGTGGCTGTGAGAGCTGTGAGTGCTCCTGTCCTGGCCCAGCTAAAGCGGCCCTGGTGGCCTTGTCCTGCATCTCCAGCCCGAGGCCTAGCCCAGAAACCAACCGGGGCTGCTGTGCACACTGAGCAGCATGCGTCCTTCACTGGTCCCTGCACTGGCTGATGATGGGCGTGGGGGTTGACATACACCCCTGTTGTGCTGGATGAGCTGTGTGAAGGTTCAGGGTTGTGTCTGCTGGGGAGGGGAGACATGGGACTAAGGGTGGCTCTGGCCACGTTCCTGCCCTGATGGCTGTGGCAGGTGGGACATTCCTTATCAGAGGCTCTCCTGTTAACCCCTGCCACAGATGGTTGTGGGGAAATTGTTCCCAGTTCCTCATTCGATGTCTTCTCAATGCAGTGATCCTTGATCTCTTCTCTGCCTTTAGACCTAGTCAACCTGTCTCTCAATGACAACGATGGCTCCAGTGGTGCTTCGGACCAGGATACTTTGGCTCCTCTGCCTGGAGCCACCCCCTGGCCCCTACTGCCCACTTTCTCATACCAGTACCCAGCCCCACACCCATACAGTCCTCAGCCCCCACCCTACCACGAGCTCTCGTCCTACACCTACGGTGGAGGCAGTGCCAGCAGCCAGCACAGTGAGGGTAAGTTGCTTACAGATCCCCACATAGCTGGGTCTGGATGTGGGGTCCAAGGAGCAGAAGCTGGAGCAGGGACTGGGGAGGCCAAAGGACCTGGGCTGTGGCTCAGTTGCTCCTATCGCCTCTCTCCCCACAGGGAGCCGGAGCAGTGGGTCGACGCGAAGCGATGGGGGGGCAGGGCGCACGGGGAGGCCTGAGGATCGGGCCCCTGAGTCCAAGTCCGGCAGTGGCAGTGAGTCTGAGCCTTCCAGCCGCAGCGGCAGCCTTCGGCGGGGTGGGGAACCTGGTGGGACTGGTGATGGGGGCCCTCCCCCATCCAGGGGCTCATCAGGGGGTGCTCCCAATCTCCGAGCCCACCCGGGGCTGCATCCCTATGGCCCACCTCCTGGTATGGCCCTCCCTTATAACCCCATGATGGTGGTCATGATGCCGCCACCCCCACCCCCTGTCCCTCCAGCAGTGCAGCCTCCAGGGGCCCCTCCAGTCCGAGACCTGGGCTCTGTGCCCCCAGAGTTGACTGCCAGCCGCCAAAGCTTCCACATGGCCATGGGCAACCCCAGTGAGTTCTTTGTGGATGTCATGTAGAGCCCATGGTGGGGCCACATTGGATCGGCTGTCAGTGTTTGGTGCTTCTGTCCTGTGATTGGATGTCTTGTCAGTCATGTGCTTATCACTCCTCTGGTGCTTGGACTCAGCCTGTCCTGTGGGCTGCTGTCTGCTGTGAGGTTGTTGCCACTGTGACTTTCTAGCAGTGCCTGGTTCCTCCCCTTTTCTTTGGGGTTCAACAAGGGACCTTTGGTTATTTTAGCTTTATTGTTTTTTATAAGCCTTTTGGGGGGTTAAAATAGATTTTCTTACATTTTGGGGATTATTTTTTTAGTAGATAATTTTTCTTTTATATGAAGAATCCTTATCTCCTGGGCCCCTCCTTCTAACCCCTAAATGTGACCCTCCTTATCCATCCGCCCAGTCAGCTCTCTCCTGAGCAGGGTGGGAGGGTGGTCATTGGTACCCTGGGACATGAAAGGGGTTGGTTCCCCTAGACAGCCGTCAAAGGAAGCTGGGGTAGTTGGTATTGGGGGCCATGTAGCTGCTTTTGTTACTCTATTTATTTTAGTCACCTGTATAAACACTAAATAAAGCAATAGGGGCAAACTCCCTGTGCCTCTGGCTCCTTTCTTTGGGAGGGAGGCAGGCAGCAAGGGAAAGGACAGAGATACAGTTGCAGAGTGTGACTTGTTAGAAACTTTATTTGTGAGGCAGTAAGTGCTTCCTCTGAGAGCAGGCACAGTCATGGGCCGAGGCCCCCTTCAAGGTAGAACCAAAGATGGGCAGGAAAGGGGTCTGGGCTTTGGCTTGAGAAAAGGCACATTTTGGGGCCAGGCTGTAATTGAGAGTACTCAGAAACCAAGGGGATTGCTGGTGACCACGCCGCCCCGCTCCACCAGGGCCTTGGAGATGCTTTTGAAGTTACGGAAGAGCTCCTGCTGCTGGGGGTCAGACTGCAGAGCAGTCATGTTCTCCCGGATCCGGGCTGCAGCCTGGGGAGGGAGGGGGTATGAGGGGGTTCAGACCTGTCCCTTGATCCCCTCCAGCCCCCTGTACTTAGTAACTCTGGATCTCACCTCAATACACCAGCTGTCACAGAGCATTTTCTCATGCTGGGCTGTGGGGTGGCCTTCACTCAGGGATCTTGAGGCCCTAGTGGAAAGCAGGAGAAAAACATATCTGGGCTGTGACCCTGGCCCAGGGACACTCCCCACCCCCCCACCCCACCACTGCGACTAAGATGTGTATAAGAGACAGCTGCGACTCAGGTCTTCCCCCACTGCCTCCTCACCTGGACAGAACCACCACCATGGCGTAGAGGTCAATGGCACTGTCTGCCAGACGCTGCAGCAGAAACTGTTCATCTGCCAGGTAGATGGGTTAGCAAGGGGGTCAGTGAGTGGGTTAGGGGGAGGGAGAAGGAAAGGGGGGGTGGGAACGAAGTCATGCTCACTCACTGATGATATCCTTCTTGTGCTTTATCAGCTTGGCCTCCACCACAGTGGCAAACTGCTCCAGAACCTGTACCGCCTGAAGAGATGGGATGGTTCCCAGGGTGAGATGAGGCCCGGTCCTGGCCCCTCAGCTTCTGATGCAGGCTGCCCCTCCACCTTGACTGCTTACGTACCAGCTCACCACTCCGACTCAGTTCCTGGTGGACGATGCCGCTGAGACTCAGGCCACTGCCCAGCCCTGCCCGCCTTAAGAGGAAGCCAGAGGGTGACTGGTTAGTTGCCATGCACTGCCCCACCCCACCACGCCCTGGTTTCTAAGCTTACCGCCTCAGCTGTTTGCCTGCCTCTCCTAGCAGGAGGCCGGCATTCCCAAAAGGGTTCTTTAGAGCATTGCCAAGCCCAGAGAGTTCCTTTCCTTTGTCCTGTGGGGAAGGAGAGCCCCATAGTTAGGACTCACTGTCCTCCCAACCAACTCCCCTTGATTCTCTTCCCTCTTACCATGCAGCCCTGCAGAGCCACAAACAGCCGGAGAATGTCATTTGTCCCCTCAAAGATCCGGAAGATGCGAAGATCTCGGAGCACACGCTCTACCCCAGGCTCCTACCGCAGGGGAAGACAGATAACGCATCCCCACTGGGATGCGCCTGCCTCTTCCTGGCCCTGCAGCCACCCCAGCAGAGAAGCATCTGTACCTTCATGAAGCCCATGCCCCCCATGATTTGGATGCACTCATCTTCACTTTCCAGGCTGCCTCCTAGGAACAGAAACACCTCAGATTGCTTTTGGAGCCAAGCTCCCAAACCTGGCCCTCCCTCCCCACAGGCCTGGGACCTCACCGAGCCAAAGATTTTGCTGATGGCGGCCTCTATCTGGAAGTCTGTGGATCCCTGGTCCATGTTGGCACTCACCATGTACGCCATGGACTGAGGTTGGGACATAGGAAGTGAAATGGAAAAAAGCTGCATCAGACTTGATCTGGTCACCCAGATCTTACAAGCCCAGGTCTGCCTTGGCCTTTGGCCCTTTCCTTCACCTTCCAATGCCATGGCTTAGGCACGTCCGAGCATTTGGTCCCCTGGTCAGTTCATCAGGGGCTTGGCAGGCATTTGACTTCTTGGAAGGGGTAAGGTGGTGAGGGTGGAGTGGGATAGACTGCACTTCAGGGACCTCTGGAGCTCCTGCAGAAGCTGAACTGGCTATGCCTCCCCGCATCCCCTAGGGCATTGGTGTAAAGCTGGAGACCCACTGCCCCAGGTGCTGCTGGGGGTTGTAGTCTGACCCGCCTGGGAAGAAGGGCTCTGGGGACAGGGGGTGGCCCTCACCTCAGTCACATACTGCAGCATAGCCATCCGGGCCAGCTTCTCCTGGATCAGCCCAAAGTTGTAAATTTTCTCCCCAAACTGGGTACGGTTAGCAGCATGATCCACCTGGAAGAGGACACATGTCCCACTATGGTTCTCTAGTCTCCTTTTTCTGGGAGGGGGGCTGGGCTGCATTAGGAGGGATGAGCTTTGGACAGTCAAGGGTCAGTCCAGGATGGATGGAGACAAGTGATTTGCTGGTGGGGAGGGGTCTCTTGTGGAGGGAGGGCCTACAGGGGACAGGGACACATGGAAAGGGAGACGGTATGACTTAGGGTTAGATTCAGGCTGGCCTGGGACAGGCAGGGTACTCACCGCCTTAGCAATGATGCCTTTCATGGTGCCTGCCAGGGCTGCAGCCATGCCAAACCTTCCATTGTTGAGGATATGCATGGCAACCTTGAAGCCGCCCCCCACGTCTCCCAGTACGTTCTCTGCTGGCACCCGTACTCCGTCAAAGTACACCTCTGCTGTGTTTGAGGCTTTGATGCCCATCTTCTTCTCCGGGGGCCCACTGTGACAGGATGGAGAAATTGCCATTGGGGTGGGGGGAATTAGTCCCTCATTCCTTATGAGCCACCCCGAAAGAGGTGCAGGCAGCATTCCCCAGCATACCCAGAGGGCTGAGGAGGCCTGGCTTTATCCTGCTGCTGTGCTCTGGGCTCTATGGTTGATGGAGCCAAACTTGAGATCAGTTTCCTACATACTAGGCCCAGAGGGAACATGCTATCCAGAAGCTCTGGGTTTTGTACACATCCCCAGGGTGACCCATGGCAGCCGTCTGCCCTGGAACTCGGTACCACCGCTTCCCTGGCTCCCCGTCTTCCACCCCAGCCCACTCACTGGGTGATGCCGCCAAAGCTCCTCTCCACCACAAAAGCTGTGATCTTCTCCTTCACAGCACCCGTGGCTGTGTCTGTAACTGGTGTCTTGGCAAAGACTGTGAAGATGTCTGCCAGGCCCCCGTTACTGTGGAAAAACGAGAGGCGGTCAGGGCACGGAAGATGGAACAGTGGGGCCTGGACTGGGCAAAAGGTGGAGAGGAGGGAGAAATGGAAGAGTGCCTGATCCAAATCTTGCTTCCATTGAGGGTATAGTATTTTCCACAGGGGCTGGGCACAGCTGAGGATCGGATGGACGCTGCATCTGATCCACTGGAGGGCTCCGTTAGACAGAAAGCAGCTATAGTCTCCCCTGTTGGAGAGAGCGCTCCTTTACCCTGGGTTCCGATGGGCAAGGAAGGCACTTTGGTGCCACCAGCCACCCCTGGAGCACAACCATCCCCCTTTAAGGCCTCTGGCGATATTCAGTGATTTCTGAATGTCTTTCCCAGAATCTCCCCGACCCCCCCACCCTAGCCAACACACCCAGCTATGCAGTGATCTAAGTACGCTGGCCTAATCTGCCAAGCCCCGATCTTGGCTCTCCTAGGGCTGCCTCACCAGATGCCAGTTTGGGGAGGTATTTTTCTTTCTGGGCCTTTGTGCCGAAGAGCAGGATGCCTTTGAAACCGATGCTCTGATGGGCCCCCAGGACGATGCCCACGCCAAGGTCATACATGCCCACGATCTCCACCAGTCGTGCATACTGGAGGGGAAACAGGCATTGGGGGCTATAATTGGCTAAATGGGGACTGGCCCTTAACAGAGAAGCATGCGCAGCAGAAAATAACCCAACTTGGGTGTCCCTGCAAAGTGAGTGGACAGAGCAAGTGGGCCAATGGCAGAGGACACTGGCGGCTCTGTTCTAGGTCTTGGTGGGAGACAAGTACCCTACCATATCTTCAGGCAATCCTCACATTCGAGATACCTTAGGACTTAGGAACCTGTGTGAGGTCCAAGACCCTTGGGAACTGCAAATAGTTTCATATTAAGAAACATCCCACAGGCCCCCAGGGCAGCTCATGGCAGAGACCTTTGCCCCAGGGACAAGAAAGTAGAAGACTGGGACGCAGGAGGTGACTGTGGGGACTCCCTCACCTGGGTGTTGCAGAGGCCCACGCCACCCAGTTCATTGGGTACTTGCAGACCAAAGGCCCCCAACTCCTTGAGACCTTGCATGGTGGTCTCCTCCACTCTTTCCAGCATGTCATTCTTGGCAGCATCGTTCACCTCCTGGGGAAGGCACAGGATCTCACCTCCAGGCTCCTTTTAATAAGGCTCCTTAACCTCTCTCCATCAGGAACCACACCCTCTATTCCTCAGGCTGGCGTTGCTCACCTCAAAGAATCGGGTCACGGGCCCCACCAGCTCTTTGAGAAACTGTGATTGGTCCTCGTTGAGCACTGTGGCGGTTGGAGTGGTGAGAAGGCAGGGCAGGTCAGGCCAGGAGGTCAGGGGAAGCTGCCCGCGCGGCTCTGCCTACTGCCTACTCATTTCCTTACCAGATGGGTATGGAAACACCTGATCGGTGGTGAGCTGGCCCTTGAACATCCCCACAGCAAAGGACTTAGATACCTGCGCAGGGAGAAGGGGAAGGGGTGTCAGAGAACAGTGTGGGGTGGGTCTGCCCCTGGTTTAGATCCTCCACAGCTCGGAGCCACGTACCGAGTTGGCCCGTTTTTCCCTGGTCGAAGCCTCAGAAGGCTGGGAATCAGACTGGTCCACAGCCGCCTGGGGAAAGGGATGGTTAAAGAGGCCGGGGAAAGGGATTCCGAAGTGCCAAAAAGAGCAAAGCGAAGAGGGGAGGGCGCATCCGACACCTTTCCCCTAGTTTCATCCTCAGGGCACCCTGGTTTGCCCTTTCCCCTACTTTGGGCGCCAGGCGACTGGCAGGTGACTAGGAGGGACCAAGAGGGAGACCCCTGCCGGCGGCGGGGAGGTGGGCGCCGAAGCGGACTCCGGCTCTCACACCCCTTAAAGGTCGCTGTCACTTACCTGGGCGACCCCACTGGCATAGGGTCGCCGTCGCCCCCCCCACCCTAGCCAACACACCCAGCTATGCAGTGATCTAAGTACGCTGGCCTAATCTGCCAAGCCCCGATCTCTGGCTCTCCTAGGGCTGCCTCACCAGATGCCAGTTTGGGGAGGTATTTTTCTTTCTGGGCCTTTGTGCCGAAGAGCAGGATGCCTTTGAAACCGATGCTCTGATGGGCCCCCAGGACGATGCCCACGCCAAGGTCATACATGCCCACGATCTCCACCAGTCGTGCATACTGGAGGGGAAACAGGCATTGGGGGCTATAATTGGCTAAATGGGGACTGGCCCTTAACAGAGAAGCATGCGCAGCAGAAAATAACCCAACTTGGGTGTCCCTGCAAAGTGAGTGGACAGAGCAAGTGGGCCAATGGCAGAGGACACTGGCGGCTCTGTTCTAGGTCTTGGTGGGAGACAAGTACCCTACCATATCTTCAGGCAATCCTCACATTCGAGATACCTTAGGACTTAGGAACCTGTGTGAGGTCCAAGACCCTTGGGAACTGCAAATAGTTTCATATTAAGAAACATCCCACAGGCCCCCAGGGCAGCTCATGGCAGAGACCTTTGCCCCAGGGACAAGAAAGTAGAAGACTGGGACGCAGGAGGTGACTGTGGGGACTCCCTCACCTGGGTGTTGCAGAGGCCCACGCCACCCAGTTCATTGGGTACTTGCAGACCAAAGGCCCCCAACTCCTTGAGACCTTGCATGGTGGTCTCCTCCACTCTTTCCAGCATGTCATTCTTGGCAGCATCGTTCACCTCCTGGGGAAGGCACAGGATCTCACCTCCAGGCTCCTTTTAATAAGGCTCCTTAACCTCTCTCCATCAGGAACCACACCCTCTATTCCTCAGGCTGGCGTTGCTCACCTCAAAGAATCGGGTCACGGGCCCCACCAGCTCTTTGAGAAACTGTGATTGGTCCTCGTTGAGCACTGTGGCGGTTGGAGTGGTGAGAAGGCAGGGCAGGTCAGGCCAGGAGGTCAGGGGAAGCTGCCCGCGCGGCTCTGCCTACTGCCTACTCATTTCCTTACCAGATGGGTATGGAAACACCTGATCGGTGGTGAGCTGGCCCTTGAACATCCCCACAGCAAAGGACTTAGATACCTGCGCAGGGAGAAGGGGAAGGGGTGTCAGAGAACAGTGTGGGGTGGGTCTGCCCCTGGTTTAGATCCTCCACAGCTCGGAGCCACGTACCGAGTTGGCCCGTTTTTCCCTGGTCGAAGCCTCAGAAGGCTGGGAATCAGACTGGTCCACAGCCGCCTGGGGAAAGGGATGGTTAAAGAGGCCGGGGAAAGGGATTCCGAAGTGCCAAAAAGAGCAAAGCGAAGAGGGGAGGGCGCATCCGACACCTTTCCCCTAGTTTCATCCTCAGGGCACCCTGGTTTGCCCTTTCCCCTACTTTGGGCGCCAGGCGACTGGCAGGTGACTAGGAGGGACCAAGAGGGAGACCCCTGCCGGCGGCGGGGAGGTGGGCGCCGAAGCGGACTCCGGCTCTCACACCCCTTAAAGGTCGCTGTCACTTACCTGGGCGACCCCACTGGCATAGGGTCGCCGGGCAGGGCCAGGCCGGGGCTGCCCCAAGAGCGCACTGGACCACGAGCTGTGGGGAGTAGGTGTTCAGTCCTGGCTCAGTGCCTGGGCTTCCTGTCCCCCTCCCCTCTGTCACACACACACCTTCCGCCCCGCAGCCTCAGCAGCTGCCGCCCCATGCTCGGAGCCATTCTCGCTGCCCGCATCTCTGAACCGCTTCGGTCGCCGGTGCCCTAAAAGCTGACCTAGAGCTGTCGCGTGCCTGCCAAAGTCTAGTTTCCCGTCCCTGACTCATCCTCCACAATGCATCGGGTCACGGCGGGCGGGGCTTCCGGCCACCGGAGCATGCTGGGAGTTGTAGTTCCGGAGCGCCACATAGCCCCTGCAATCTGGTCATCTCCAAACGAATGTTGTCTTCCCCCAAACAGCTTCATCCGAACTAGATGAACTAGTTTGTACGAACTAGAGCGTAGCCAGCAGAAGGGGTGATGAGATAGGCTGAGATGGAAGAGGGAAGAACTTAGGCATCTGCGCCCAGAGGGGTGGAGGGTAGACTGAAGGGAGGACTTCCCAGCTGGAGTTAAAAGGGAGAGACGGAAAGAGAGAAACGTAAGAAAGATACCAGAGGCAAGGGAATGGAAAGAGGACTCTGAGGTCCCGCTCAAATCCGTCACCACCAACACAAAAGCGAGGGAAATAAAGGAGTGGGTGACTCCAGGTGGGTGTGAATTGCCCAGGCATATTATCTTGAGTCCTAGGAGTTGTCATTAACTCTGGAAACACCTAAATTTTCACAGTAGAAAGGACCCCTCAGGTTTGCTGCCTTTCCCTTAGGGTCTCTGACACTTTCCGGAACATCTCTGTCTGTGCCCTCTTGTTCTTCCCTGAGACCATGTGCTAGGCCAGACCTCTGGACCTCTGGGCAGATGGATTCTTCCCAAGCCTGAGAGGAACTGTAGGAGTTCTCATGTCCTGTCCCCTACACACACTAACACACACACATACACACACACACATCTAGCTTTGGGTCAAGAAATTCTAGGTAATGTATGACCATCTTGTTGCCATTCTCACTGAGGACAAACCCAAGAGACAGTGACAGTTTCCAAAGCAGAGCACTTTGGGGCTAATCCTTTTTCCTGGCCCTCAGGAAAATGTAGTAGTCATGCCTGGCTTTGGGAAGAGGGGCCAAAGGTGTAAGGAGGTGGTGGAGATAGTACCTGAGGACCCCAGGAGAATGGGACGGTGGGCGGGTCAGAGACTGCCTACTTTACCTGACAGCTCACACTGGTTGGGGAGAAGACAGCTCAGCTCCAACCCTGGTGGATTAGAGAGATTAAAGTGAGAGGAGAGAGAGATGTCTGAGGGACCAGGACCAAGAGGTGAAAAACAGGCGTCCTTCTGAAGGGGAGGCCTGGGGGTGGGTGGGGCCTGGGACCCAGGGATCCCTCTCCCTGGACCTTTCTAGAGAGTCTGGGGTGAGAAGGCAAAGGCTGAGGAAGAGGAGGTGAGTGTGTGAGTGTGTTGGTCCCTCTGTCTCTTCCTTGTCCCAACCCCTCCCCCTCACTTGCATTTCACCAGCTCCCAAGTCGGCCCTCTGGCTCCTGGCACCCCCACTATTGCGATGGGCACCCCCTCTCCTTACGGTGCTGCACAGTGACCTCTTCCAAGCCTTGCTGGGTGAGTAGCCCCAGTTTTCTGAGGGGCAGCAGTGATAAGAGCTGGCCCGGGCTTTCGAGGGAGATTACTGAACGTGGGGACTGGTTGGGAACCTGGAAATCAGGGTCAGTGTCCACCAGTGCTGACTGGAGGAGTTCCTCCTTTACCTGATGGGGATGGAGGTGAGGTGATGGCAGGGGTGGCCAGGAAGGCCTGGGGTCGGAGAGATAACTCAAGCTCTGTTCCTGTGACAGACATCCTGGACTATTATGAGGCTTCCATCTCAGAGAGTCAGGTAAGGGGGTTGGGGGTAGGCTCTGAATTCCTGAGGGTGCAGCAGGGCTGGAGGGGTGAGCAAACTACTGCTAATAAGAACCTGAGACTTGGGGGTCCTCGGGGACAACCTCCTGAGTCAGGGGCAAGGGGAGTGCTCTCTTTCCAGTCCTGTAGTCCATTTGCTCTCCTGCTTCCCCCCTTCTTTACCTGCCCCAGTTTCAGGCACTAAGAGTAGAGGACGCAATCACTTTTCAGGTTTCCTCCTATAAATCCTGAGGGAGCCCTAGGCCCCCAGGGATTCCCTCCTGCCAGCCCCTCCCTCACTCCCTACCCCCTACCATGGCCTCTTTCCAGTATCTCAACCACCCTGGGTGCTCCCAGTCTTTGAGAGGCTGGGTGGGTGCTTCCTCCTCTGAGAAATAAACTCTCTCCTCACTGCCTCTTTGCTGTCCTCGCTGGTGGCTGGCCGGGACTCCATGTTTGCCTCAGGGCCTCTGGGCTCCTGCCTCCATCTCCTTTCCCATTATCCGGGTTCCTGCCAGCGCGGAAGGAGTTAACTCTACCGAGGCACCCCCCCCATTCTCGCTCTTCGCTATGTTCCTCTTGACTCCTGCCCTTAGTCTGCCCCTTAGCCATAGGCTTTCTGGCTATGGTCCCTTATGTGCAGGTGTACACAGAAAGCCAGTTGAAATGTGTGGGCTCTGCTTCCAACACGTGAACGCACATATGAGAAGGGAGGGTGAGGGCCTTGTCTGCATTGGTAGCTATTCTGGGAGGGTGGTTTTATTCATCTCCCTTCAAGAATCCTGCTTCTTCGATGGAGCTCAAGGTTGAGCATCCCCGAAGGAAAGAGACTTGCGCAGAGAGGATCATGCATTTTGGGGTTTTACAGAGGCGTGGAGACCCAGGCTTGCCACATTCCTTGGCCGGAAAACTTGTCAGTCTCGGGATGGTGGGGACTCCAAGTCCCATAAGGCTTTGAGGCAGGAGAACTGTTAATGTTAGAGGGTTGCTGCCCCTGGGACTGTTGGGAGTTGTGGTTCATCTCTATCCAGGGCAGCGGAGGGTTAGCTTTGGAAGAGCCAGCAGGGGGGGCACATGGCACTTGTCCCCCCAGAATGCTGGGTGGGGTAAAAGGGTGCTCATGCTTTGCGGTCGTTGAGCTTCCCAGCTACATCTGATTCCTCCATCTTTCATCGCCTATATTTAGATTTCTGCCGCAGTAATTTAAGGAATATTTACTGCATGCCTACTATGTGCCAGGCCCTGTGCCTTGCGCTAACACTGCCTTATAGCTATCACTTAATCTTACTCCTGTCTCTTATACACATCTGGACCCCTTTTAGGGCCCCCTTCTCCTCCCTCCCACGCTCCCCTACCCTTCCCTTCTCCAACCCCCTCTTTCCCCTCTCACCCCTCCCCCCATCCTGGCCCCCCCTGCAAAAGTGGGGTGCGGAGGGGGGAGGGGTGAGAACCCACGGAGGGGAGGAACGAAATTCCGATGAAGTCAGAGCCCCTTACCCGCCGCCGCGGCCAGGCCCCCCAACATGGACTGTCTCTGTATAGTGACAACCAAGGTAAGCGTGATAGGGGGGCCTGTAAACTTGGGGGAGGGTATGAGTTCGTGGGGAGGGGTTAGTCAGGCCTAATGTGTGGCTGGGGGCCCTGGAATGAGAGCATCAGCAGATGGGAGGGGGAGTCATAATTTAGTTTGGGGTTCACATCCGAGATAATGCTGGGTTTGGCCACAGGTGCCCCCTGGAATGATCCCTTTGTACCTGTAGAGAAATGGAAAATTGAGGGGTATTCTGTGACTTGGGGATCTGGTGGATTTTGAGGTTCACCAATGATGTTGAGGGAGACTTATTTAAGGAGAAGCCTGGCTCACATGGGAGCCCTGCTTGGTGTATATTAGAAGGTGGACTATGTGAGGGGGGGTTCCTCTTCCCTCCTGGGGGACAAGCTGGCTTCCAGTTGCCTTTTCCAATTTCAGGGGGCTCCTGGCTTGAAGGTAGAAGGTTACTGGTTGTGAGTACCTGACTGGTCTGGGGGTGTCAGCTGGCAGGGAAGGAGTGGGCCTTCAGATTATAAAATAAGCATCTTATATGCATTTGGGGGTGCTCTTAATTCAAGAGGACTGTTAATTTCAGGGTCAGTCGTATGGAATGGGGATAGTTGGGAGTTGTCAGGGAACTGGAACCTGACAGAATCACCTGAGGGATTGGACCAGGTGAGGTTAGAGTTCGGGGTACTCCCTGGGGAGGTAGGAGGCTGCAGCAGCTGAGATTGCCAGCTTCTTTGGAAGAGGATGAGAGGCTTGAGGAGAGGGGATTTGAAGAGGGGTACCAGGTGCGTGGGAAAATTTTGGGGGTGGCCCAGTCAGGTGTCCAGCATCCTCACTTCCTCCCACATTGTATCTACCTTGGTTGGGTAAGAGGGAGATGAGCAGATGGAAAGGAATGTTCCTGTTACCCCTGACCCTTGGGATCAAGATGGGAGAGGACACCTGGATTTAAAATTACTGGGGTGAAAAGGTGTAGGAGGAGGGCTGGGCAAGCAGCAGTGAAGATCTGTACAAGGATGTCCCTGTGAGCCTGCCAAGTGCAGGAACTCCGGGATGGGGAACACTGGCAAGCTTCTGGTGGGCTGCAGAATACCTGGGTCTTGGCTCTAAGACTCTGGGACTAGAAAGCTGGAAGCCTGGTGTGTGGAAGGAGGCTTGGGCGGGTGGCAGGCAGCTGGGGGCTGG
>SJYC01047507.1:0-16363 GCA_006408675.1 Madoqua kirkii | reverse complement strand
TCCCTAAATGTTCTTGCCCCCTCTTAACGGATGATCTTGTGACCCCCTTGGGGCACATGTCCTCCCAGTCAGGAGACTTCTGTGCTTCTGAATGACATTCAAGCTACCTTCCCCTGAGATTCAAGGCTCTCCTCAGGGCGGGCCAAGCCACCTCTCTGGCCGTTTAGCCCACTGAAGAGAAACTTGCTTATTACAACTGATAAAATCCTTCCTGCCCTTTCAGGCCGGCTTCACAGACCTCTTCTAGGGAGCCTTTCTCAGCCACCCTGGAGGTGGGATTCCCAGTTTTGGAGCCCTGGCTTTCTGAATTGCTCTCTGCAGGTGCTGGGTATCCTGAGGAGAAGAGGACTCAGAGGGAACAGGGTTGCTCTGCATAACGAGGCAGAGTTCTAACAGTGGCTCGGACATTCCATGCTGTCGTCCCCAGCATCTGTGAGCATGCTGCTGGCGCCCTCAATCATTATGTTGTAGGTAGTGAAACTTACAGATGGCCATACATATCGTACAGGGGGCTGACCTGTAATTCAGCATCCAGTGTATTGTGTCCTTCATCTGGTTTTCTTCAAAGTGTTTTATCACCTCTGACTCCCCCTTTTTTTTCAATTAAAAAATTTTTTTTATTCAAAAGATCTTTTTTTGACTATACCGCACAGGATCTTAATTCCCTGACCAGGGATTGAACCTGCACCCCCTGTACTGGAAGCATGGAGTCTTAACCACTGGACCACCAGGGACGTCCCTTGGATTCCCATTCTTAAGTTTTTGTGTATGTTGTATACATGGCTGACCTTAGGACAGGAAGATTCTCCAGGTGGGCTTAATCTAATCCCATGAGCACAGCGGGAATCAGAGAGATCTGGAGTTCCAGGATGATACCAGGCACTGTTGCTGACTTTGCAGATGGAGGGGTCATGTGATGAGGAAGGCAGGTGGCCTCGAGGAACAGAGGGTGGCCCCTGGCTGCAAGTCAGCAAGGAGTCGGGGTCCTCAGTTCTATAGCTTCGAGGAACTGGATTCTGTCAACAACTGGAACGTATTTGGAGTAGATTCTTCTTCTTTGCCTCCAGAAATGAATATGGTCCTGCCAGCACCTCTATCTCAGCTTCATGAGACCCTGAGCTGGGAACTCAGCTAGGGTTCCTCTTGGACTTCTGCCCTACAGAGCTGTGAGCTAATAAATGGGTGTCGTTTCTAGCCACTACCTTTAGGGTGTGATAGAAAATGAACACATGAGGCTCTGTCTCTGAAGACCTTGCAAAGTATATATTTTCTCTCTTTTTTTGACTGTTCTACACAGCTTGCAGGATCTTAGTTCCCCAGTCAGGGATCAAACCCTTGCTGCTGCAATGAAAGCACAGAGTCCTAAGCAAGGGATCACCAGAGAATTCCCAAGGTATATATTCTTAAAGGGATAGATGTCAAGAGTTCTCAGGGTGCATGTGTCTACCGCCATGTAGCACTGTTTTGTTTTTAGCTACTTGGTTTCTCAGGGTTATCTCTGGTATCATAGAGAGAGCTGGCTTGTAAGTCAGCCACCGGTGTTTCATGTTGTTTATCTGGCTTTCCTCATGGTGTTTCATCACCTCTGACTCTCACCCTAAAGTTGTTGACTTTGGAGTGTTTTTTGTTACTGGTTCACAGACTGCTCCCTAAGCAATGGCTTTGGGAACATGGTTATAGGGTAGAACCAGCTTGTAAGCACATCTTATTCCAGTATAGTATGCAAATAGAAGAATGCACAGATCTTCAGGGTATGGGTTTCGGCAGTTTTACAAACTTGCAGCCTTGCAGCCGGCATCCAGATCAAGCAGTGGGACATTTCCATCGCCCAGAAACTCCTTCCAGTCCTCGCTCCTGTAAGGGTGATTGCTATTTTGACCGAAACAGCGTAGGTTTGTTTGCCTGAATAAACCAGATTGTAACTGATAATACCAGAGCAAGCCAAATCAACAGCCCAGTAGTCACCAAAATTACTGGCTACAGTCCCAGTGCATGCAAACAATGTGTGGCTTTTCAAGATACAAACGAGGGTGCAGCCAGGACTTATTTTACGCGAGGGACGGTTCCTGAATATCTCACATAATGTAAACTCTTCTAACTTGAGTCTAGTTTTCTCAGTGAAGTATCCATAACATAGGATTCCCATGATGTCATATTTGGGGTCTAAAGCAAGACTTACTAACGTTATTAACATCATCCAAATTCTTAGAAAAATTTTTATTGATTATTTTATTTTTGGCTATGCTGGGTCTTAGTTGCTGTGTGAGCTTTTCTCTAGTTGCAGCGAGTGGGGGCTACACTCTAGTGGTGCCTGGGCTTCCCATTACAGGGGCTGCTCTTGTGGAGCGTGGGCTCTAGGGCTTTGTGGGCTCTAGAGCACAGGCTCAGTAGTTGCAGTGCTGGGCTTAGTTGGCATGTGGGATGTTCCTGGACCAGGGATCAAACCTGTGACCCCTGCATTGGTAGGGAGATTCTTTACCATTGAGCCACCAGGGAAGCCCACTTTCTAATTCAGCTTAATTCCAATCCACACACTCCCAGAATTTAGCCCTATGTGAACTCTCAAATGGGGCTGTGAGGGACCACTTTTAGTATCTCTGGGACCCCGGGGCCCAGCTGTGGTGACAGGATGGGACCCTGGTTCTGGGAGCAGCACACAGGTCGCGGGAGTCTGGCTGTCCACATCCCAGGCTTGCCTCTGCTGTTTGGATTCTGGATAAGCTCTTACCATTCAGGGCCTCAGTTTCCTCATTTCCGAATCAAATAGGGGTGTGCTCTGGGGCTAATGAGAGGAGGTAATGAGGGAAAGGGCTTCCCAGGTGGCTCAGTGGAATGCAGGAGACGCAGGTTTGATCCCTGGGTCGGGAAGATCCCCTGGAGAGGGGCATGGCAACTCACTCCAGTATTCTGGCCGGGAGAATCCCATGGACAGAGGAGCCTGGCGGGCTATGGTCCACAGGGTCACAAAGAGTCTGACACAACAGAAGTGACACAGGCAACAAGGGAGAAGCACAGAGGAGTCACTGGAGGTTTGCTGGCACTAATCCCACTGAGTGGGGAAAAGCCTGCCTTCCTGCCGCCCCTACCCCCTGGCCCCCAGACAGCTTGGAGGACTTTACTCCCCAGGAGAGCCATTCAGCCCCAGGCTGGGGTGTCTGGTAGCTGAGTCCCAGGAAGCCAGCCCCAGGCTCAGATGCCAGGGTCATAGGTCTGGATTGGGCAAGAGCAGAGCTCGGCCCCTCTGGTCCTGGTCAGAGATACTTGGAGAGATCAACAGTTCTGGGAAATTTAGAGACAGGAAGTAAAAGGGGAGTGGGGCAGAGGGGAACCAGCCAGCTGCACCCCAGCCCCTCCTGGTCTGGACCTCTCCCAAACAGTTCCTTGAGTGGGATGGCTGCATGCAAGGATGGGGGACAGAACAAGGAGACTCTCCATCCCTGGGAAGGAAAGTGAGGCAACCCACCCCTGCTCCCACCCCCACCCCTCCCTGAGTTCCAAATCCATTTCTACCTCTGTTTACGTCCAAAGTCCCGGGCACTGGAGATGCCAGGTTTGGTGTGTTTGGACACACAGTCACACAGACGGCAGACGCACAGGGCTCAGGGCCCTTGAATGGACCCCGCCCCCTCCCCTCCCACCATCCAGGGCTGTCAGTGCTAATTATCCAGGCTTTAGCCTGTTTCTTAGCCTGGGATCTGCACAGCACTGAGGGACTCACAAGTCAACCTTGAGACCTTTGGTAAGTAGAAGGGGAAGAAAGTAGGGTAGGGGGAAAAAGGAGGTGGCGGAACTAACTGCAGAGTGGGTGGGGGAGGGGATGAATGAAATCCACATCCGGAGGGGTGGAGACGGAGTAGAAAAACTTCAGAAGATAAATTTTGGATGTCAGGCCTGGAGGGAACTCGAGCAAAAAGAAAGGTCTCCACGCAGTTGCTGATCACCCGGAAAGGGACCAAACCCCACACACCCCAGCTCTTCAGCCCCTGCCTCAGCCCTAACCCCAGACTTGACCTGATCTCAGGCCCAGCTGGCCCTACCATGACAAAGGAGTATCAAGACCTTCAGCATCTGGACAACGAGGAGAATGACCATCAGCACAGAAAAAGTAAGGGGACACCTCCCCCATCTCTGAAAGGCGAGCATTAGGTGGCTCTCGCCCCCTCCCCGATCCCGCCTCTCCCTAGGTCTGCCCGGCTCACAAGGTTGGAGGTGTCTGAGCCGCCCCTCTTAGGGGAGGTGCAGGGTGTAGGATTGGAGACCCTTTCTTGGTGGCAGTTGTCCCCAGACTCCTTCATGGTTCTCCTGCCCTTCGCCTTGTCACCGACTTCTCAGGACCCTGGGGAGGGGGTTGCCCAGGGGATGTGGAGGTTAACTGCAAGAAGTTAGACCCTCTTCTTCGTTCCTCTTCCAACATCCGTGAGCCTTGGCCAAGTGTATGTGTGCGAGTGTGTGTGTGAGTGTGAGTATGCTTGAGTGCACAGGTGTCAGGGATACTTTGGGTCAAGGAGAAGATTTCTGTGGCAGGCCTCAGGGAGCTCTGACTGGAGGAGGATGAGTCAAGCCCTCTTTCTTTCTCCTGCGAGCAGAGATGTTTCTGTTGGGGCTAGCCAGGATGGAATGCTTGGCAGAAGGGAGTGGGCAGTGCCCTTCGATGGGGGAAAGGACTACCAGCAAAAACAGAAGGGAAGCCCTCACATTTCAGCTCACTGAGATAGGGCTCCTGGGTGGGCACAACTTGGTCGACCTGAAGTCTGGTTACTCTGCCTCCCTGCCCCCAGACAAAGAGGAGTGGGATTCACGGGGAGAACAAGAAACTCGTTTCTCTTGCCCCACCTGCTAGACCTCCTTACCCCAGTCTCCAGCTTGCAAACTCCATTCTCCAGGCTCTGCGTTCTGATGCGGCAGTGACTCGATCTGGCCACTAGGTGCCAGCAAAGGCCTAGAGCCGGAGTAGGGCTCCAGCAGAAAGATTCGCATCCCTTCTCACCTCTGGATGCGTCCAGCTTCTCCCAGTCACCTACCGCCCAGATTTCTTCATCTATAAAGTCCCTCCTAGTCTCCTAGAGGAGGCTCAGGCTGCCCTCCTTCTAGGACCCCAGAGCTGCCCCAGGCTCCCATCTATCCCTGAGTGCCTGACCTCCTCTCTTGTAGGGCCGCCTCCTCCTCATTCATTCAGTCGGCGTCTCTGCACCGGACCCAGCCTCCTCCTGGTCTCCATGGGCCTTAGCCTCCTGCTGCTAGTCGTTCTCTGTGTGATCGGATCCCAGAGTGGGTTCCCCAGGGGGTAGGGGGTGTTTGGGACGGGAGCAAGGTGATATGGTGAGGGGGCGGAGGGCGGAAGAGCTGGCTGCTGTGATGTGGGAAGCAGCCCCCTCATCTTGTCCTGTCCGCACCCTCTTCTGCCCAGACTCCAAGCTGCAGGAGGAGCTCAGCGCCCTGAGAGAGACCTTCAGCAACCTCACAGTGAGCACAGAGGCCAAGGTCAAGGCCCTGAGCGTTCAGGGTGAGAAGGACTGGGGCTGGGGGGCTGGGAACAGTAGGGCCATTGAGACACTGAGCCAGTCTCTCCCCTAGGAGGAAATGTGGGCAGAAAGGTGAAGTCCCTGGAGTCCCAGCTGGAGAAACAGAGCAGGAACTGAATGCAGGTCAGCGAGGGTGTGTGTGTGTGTGTGTGAGTGCACATGCACTTGCAGGATACAGTGGTCTCTCAGACCAAATCAAGGGGCATTGTGGCAGAAGTATCTGCGATCTATCTTCACGCCCCAGTAGGCAGATGACAGAACCTTCCCAGGCCTCAGTGTTCACCGTGACTTTCTTGCCTTCCCCTCCCCTCACCCCCCCTCCCCCTCTGCCCTCTGTCTCCCCAGATCACTCCAGCTTGCTGCTCCACGTGAAGCAGTTTGTGTCTGACCTTCGAAGCCTGAGCTGTCAGATGGCTGTCCTCCAGGGCAATGGTGAAGGGGGTGGGGATTGCCCAGTCCTGCTTGCCTGCCCAACCCACTTCCCCTCAGCCCCTCACCACCCCCTCTGACTCCCGCCCCAGGGTCTGAAAAGGCCTGCTGCCCAGTGAACTGGATCGATTATGAAGGCAGCTGTTACTGGTTCTCTCGCTCGGGGAAGCCCTGGCCGGAGGCTGAGAAGTACTGCGAGTTGGAGAACGCCCACCTGGTGGTGGTGGGCTCCTGGGAGGAGCAGGTTAGATTCTGGTAGGGCCCGGCTGGGAGGTTGGCAGATCTAAGGAGAGGTCACCAGCCCTCCTCTCTCCCCAGAAATTTATCCAGCACCACACGGGCCCTGTAAATACCTGGATAGGCCTCACGGATCAAAATGGGCCCTGGAAATGGGTGGACGGGACCGACTACGAGACGGGCTTCAAGTGAGTGTGTGCGCCGCTGAGGCTCTGCCCCTCCACCTTCGGCCTATCATCCCAGCCTGGCAGGTCCCCAGGGGCCAGGGGTCCACGGCTGGGCTCAGGGTCTCAGGGGCTGGGGTCCATGTCTCTCTGGTCTCTTTAGGAACTGGGCACCAGAGCAGCCAGACGACTGGTATGGGCATGGGCTCGGAGGGGGTGAAGACTGTGCCCACTTCACTGCGGACGGCCGCTGGAACGATGACGTCTGCCCGAGGCTCTACCGCTGGGTTTGTGAGGCCCTCGGGACAGAGGCAATGACAGCTAAGAGCCTCCTCTCCCCTAATTTATTTCCTCAATGCCTTTACCTGCCCTAGGGGTCCTGGTTTGGGGCCCTTCTATCTAGGGGCTTCTGGATTTTCATCTAAAATTTTAGAGGAAAGGGGGAAGGATGGTGTCTGAGGAATGTAGAATGATGTTTAGAGGGGTGAGGCAATTGAAACCCATGCTGCTTTCTATGGTTTGCAAGTTATTACTGTCAACTGAATTTTTTTAGAGTAAAAGGAAAGAAATACACAAAACATTGAGTTGTCTGCTTGAAATGGGAGTGGAGTGGTCAGCACTAGGATATCTTGGGCAGGCAATGGGTCATCCTGAGAACTGTCTGTGCTTTGGGCTAAGAGGCCTGGGTTTGTTATTTACAGGTATACAAGTTAGAGCAAGCTAGTTTGCTTTCTGTGTTTCAGCTGTAAAATAGCGTTATTACTGATTTGTTACTGAACTCAGGTTCAGTTGCTCATCTCTCAAGAATACAATATTGAGAGACGAGTGAAAGGAACTATGACTTTACTGAGGAAGTTGGCAATCTAGGGAAGAAGGTGACTCATATCCCCAAAAATCAACTCCTCCTTGCCGATCAGGGGGCAAGAGATTTTAAAGGGGAGTTTCATGGGTACATAGGTGGGGCAGGGATTATATGCGCAACAACAGAGTTAGCTCCGACAATCACCTTGAAATTGGTCATGCAGTGTTCTTCTGGTTAGTGTCATCTTTTTCATATATTTTAAACATTTTTTCTTATTTTATTTTTAATATAAACTTTTTATTTTGTATTGAGGTACAGCCAATTAACACTCAACATTAACACTCAACATAACATAAACTCATCATTCAAAAAATGAAGATCATGGCATCCAGTCCTATCACTTCATGGCAGGTAGATGGGGAAACAGTGGAAAGAGAGAGACTTTATTTTCTTGGGCCCCAAAATCACTGCAGATGGTGACTGCAGCAATGAAATTAAAAGACGCTTACTCCTTGGAAGAAAAGCTGTGACAAACCTAGACAACATATTAAAAAGTAGAGACATTACTTTGCTGACAAAGGTCCGTCTAGTCAAAGCTATGATTTTTCTTGTATGGATGTAAGAGTTGGACCATAAAGAAAGCTGAGTGCTGAAGAATTGATGCTTTTGAACTGTGATATTGGAGAAGACTCCTGAGAGTCCCTTGGACTGCAAGGAGATCAAACCAGTCAATCCTAAAAGAAATCAGTCCTGAGTATTCTTTGGAAGGGCTGATGCTGAAGCTGAAGCTCCAACACTTTGACCACCTGATGCAAAGAGCCGACTCATTGGAAAAGACCCTGATGGTGGGAAAGATTAAAGGCAGCAGGAGAAAGGGACGACAGAAGATGAGATGGTTGGATGGCATCACCGACTCAATGGACATGAGTTTGAGCAAGCTCTGGGAGTTGGAGTGCTGGGGTGCTAAAGTCCATGGGGTTGTAAAGAGTCAGACATGACTGAGTGACTGAACTGAACTGATAGCCCATTAACAATGTTGTGATAGTTTTCGGTGAACAGTGAAGGGATTAAGCCATACATATACACTTATCCATTCTCCCCCAAACTCTCCTCACATCCAGGCTGCCACATAACATTGAGCAGAGTTCCCTGTGCTGTTCAGTAGGTCCTTGTTGGTTATCCACTTAAATTATAGCAGTGTGTACACATCCATCCCAAATTCTGTAATGTTTTAAGTATAGTTAATCTTCAGTTCCAGAGTTGACTTGTTCCTACAGTTCTTGAACTGTGCAAGATGCAGCAGCTTATGTCATGGTTACAGTCTGGTCATCATACAGTTAACTTTTTTCATTTGGTGGCAATTTTAGTATCTGCAAAACAACTCAGGAATATGCATCAGAAACTGTTATCTATGTCCTTCAGGGAGGAATTAAAGATTCTGTGACTGTTGTTCTAATTGTTAACTCGAGCTTGCTTTTCTGTGACTCGGGGGAGGCATGGGAGTCTACAGCTTTTTTTTAATAAACAAGAGACTGGGGATATAGAGGAGCTTTTGTATCTGGAGGTCCCTGCAGGGTCCTGCTCAGTTTCACTGGGACTATCCTACCTCCAGCAATGCCCACAGGAACAGAACCACCCCAACGTGAACAAAAGCAGAATCCACAGATAGGTAACAAATGCAAAGATGAACCCACAGCCCAGAATCACCAACATGGCAGGAAAATCAATAACACCATGGAAGAGAAAAGCCCAGCAAATAGAACCCACAACCCAGATGGAAGTTAACAGGACAAACAGTTGAAAACTTTATGGACACTTGTGGGTTTATCAATGGACAGCAAGCTCCAGGATATGGTAAAGGACAGGGAAGCCTGGCGTGCCGCAGTTCATGGGGTCACAAAGAGTCAGACGTGACTGAGCAACCGAACAACAGCAACATGGGTTTATCAACCAATATAGACAAAGTGTTAGCCTACCAATAAGACTCCCACCAGTTCTAAAAAGGGGCAATGCTCTGACCACAAAACAAACAAACAAACAAATAAATAAATGAGGTTAGATTTAAATATGAAAGTATAGCCAAAAAAGATCTATCAACATATACATTTCTCGCCATCTTTCTAGATAACTTTGAATTTAAGAAAAATAAAAATGAAAGTCAAGTGGTTTAGAAGTGAACAAGGAGAACTCTGCATGCTGAGATTGTGGTACAGTATAAAGCAGTTCCCCAAAGGAAAAGTGTATAGACTTAAGTGCATTTATTTTGAAAAAATAGGAAAAGTTGATTGGAAAGAAGCTTAATTTTTAACTCAAGATACTTGAAAAAGAATAACAAAATAGGTCTTCACTGGTGGTTTGGTGGTAAAGAATCTTTCTGCCAGTGCCCGGAAAGATCCCACGTGCCGCAGAGCAACTAAGCCTGTGCACCACAGTTACTGAGTCTGTGCTTTAAAGTCTAGGAATCATAACTACTACTGAAGCCTGCGTGTGACCTAGAGCCCATTCTCCACAACAAGAGAAGCCACTGCAATGAGAAGCCTGCCTGCTGCAACTAGAGAAAAAGCCTGCACAGCTACGAAGGCCCAGCACAGCCAAACATTAATAATTTTAAAAAGAACTTGAGAAAAAGAATGACACAATAAATACCCCCAAGTAGAAAGAGCTTTTTTTTGGGCAGGGGCGGGGAGAAACTTGTTTGTTTTTTTAAAGCAAAACTTCAAGTACTAGAAAATAAAAATGTAGATATCATCAATAAAAGAAAATCTGATACTTGGAAAAGGTAGAAAACAAACAAATATGAAGCAGAATAAAGGAAACACAGATGCATAGTTTTATTTTTTAGTTTTTTTGGTTGGAGTATAATTGCTTTACAACGTTGTGTTAGTTACTGCTGTACAATGAAGTGAATCAGCTATATATCCCTGGTGCTGCACCACAGGGCATATAGGATCTTAGTTCCCCAACCAGGGATCAAATCTGCACTCCCTGCACTGAAGCACAGTCTTAACCACTGGACCACCAGGGAAGTACCATTAGACTATATTGCAAAGCCATATTCATGAAGACAGTATGGTAATGATACAGAACAAATAGACCAATGGCATGGAATAGGGATCTAATGTATAGCATGGGGACCACAGTTAACAATACCATACTGTATACTTGAAATTGCTTAAGAGAGTAAATCTTAAGTTTCTTCACCACACACATCCACACTCACACACACACACACATACACACACACACAATTGGTAGTCATGTGAAGTGATGGACGTGTTAATTTGTGGGAATCATTTTCCAGTGCAGATGCATATTAAATCACCCTGTTGTACACCTTTAAAAAATTGCACTGTACAACTTAAATATATACAATTTTCATTTGTCAGTCATACTTCAATAAAGCTGGAAAAAAACTTCTAAAGCATATCACACAGAAAAAAAATCTGCAGTGACTACATGTCCACACATGTAGTGTGGATGCAGAGATGCCTAAAATCAGCATTAAATGAAAAAACTAAAAAACAGAATGCTGCCTAGAACACAAGAACACTGATAAAAATCAATAGTCTACACACACAGTAGCACTACATACATTTCAAGAATCTATACATTTTCAAGGACATGTCAACCCCATTCGAGTGGTCGCTTAAGGAAAGGAGACTAGGACGGGACCAAGATAAGAGGAGGCATCACTGAGAGAAGGACCTTGAGTAGACCGGAGCTGAGTGCTGAGAGTGGGAGGAGCCCCACTTACCTTCAGTCCATCTCTAGGAAAAATGTTCATGGACATCTCAGCCCCCACCCTGCTGGGGTCCTTAAAGAGGAGAGATAAGAAACAGGGGCTTCTTCTCAGGGCTTCCCTGATAGCTCAGTTGGTAGAGAATCTACCTGCAATGAAGGAGACCTCAATTTGATTCCTGGGTTGGGAAGACCCGCTGGAGAAGGGATAGGCTACCCACTCTGGTATTCTTGTGTTTCCCTTGTGGCTCTGCTGGTAAAGAATCCACCTGCAATGCAGGAGACCTGGGTTTGATCCCTGGCTTGGGAAGATCACTTGGAGAAGGGAAAGGTTACCCACTCCAGTATTCTGGGCTGGAAAATTCCATGGACTGTATAGTCCATGGGGTTGCAAAGAGTCAGACATGACTGAGCAACTTTCACTTTCAAGAAACAGAACCCAGAAAAAGAGGGGAATCATCACCTGGACTTTGTTGATCCAGAGCGAGAAATAAGAATAAAATGATTAGAAAGAAGGAGGTCAATTTTAAAAACTGCAGACATTATGTATCTCCCATTTTGATGCAATGGGGGCTAAACAACATCGCCTGGGAAAGAGTTTTCTAAGAGAACCTTGAACATGAATCTAATTAAGCTTCTAGTGCTATCTACTCATTTACAGGAAAGTTAGTGGGGAGACGACCAGGCACACAGGTATGCATTCTGTCAAATCCAGTAGTGGGTAGATTTTACAGAGCCAATTTCTGATTTCTTCAACAAATAAATGACAAAGGATACAAAGAAGGAGGGAGAATTGTCATGTATTTAAAAGAGCATTAAGAGGCATTCCAGTATGTGCAATGTGGAGATGTTAGATCCTGATTTGAATACACCAATTGTACAAACACATTATGGGGAAAATAAAAATGTAAATAAACAAATGGAGCCTAATTAAACTTAAAAACTTTTGCACAGCAAAGGAAATCTAAAAAAAAAAGACACACAAAATGGAAGAAAATAGTTGCAAAGGAAGTGACTAACAAAGGGTTAACCTGCAAAATATACAAACAGCTCATGCAGCTCAATGTCAAAAAAACCCCAAACAACCCAAACAAAAGATTGGTGGAAGATCTAAATAGGCATTTCTCTAAAAAGACATACAGATACCCAAAAGCCCATGAAAAAATGCTTACTGTCACTATTAGAGATATGCAAATCAAAACTACAATGAGGTATCACCTCACACTCAGAATGGCCAACATCAAACATCTAGAAACAATAAACCCTAGAAAGAGTGTGGTGAAAAGAGAACCCTCCTATACAGTTGCTGGGAATGTAAATTTGTGCAGCCACTATGAAGAAAAGTATGGAGGTTCCTTAAAGGACTAAAACTAGAGTTACCATATAATTCAGTAATTCCACCCCTGGGCATATATCTTGAAAAAAATATAATTCAAAAAGATATATGCACTTCAGTATTCATTGTAGGTCTGTTTACAATAGCCAGAACATGGAAGCAACCTAAATACCCATCAATGGATGAATGGATAAAGAAGATGCAGTATATACATACATGGAGAAGGAAATGGCAACCCACTCCAGTATTCTTGCCTGGAAATTTCATGGACAGAGGAACCTGGTGGGCTACAGTCCACGGGGTTGCAAAGAGTTGGCCACGACTGAGCACATCAGCACATATACACACAATGGAATATTACTCAACCATTAAAAAGAACAAAATAATGCCATTTGCAGCAACATGGATGGACCTAGAGATTGTCATACTAAATGAAGTAAGTCAGACAGAGAAAGGCAAATATATGACATTATTTATACATTGAATCTAAAAAAAATGGCACAAATGAATTTTATTACAAAGCAGAAGTAGAGTCATAGTGAAAGTTGAAAGTGAAAGTCTCTCAGTGTGTCTGACTCTTTGCAGCTCCATGGACTATGCAGTCCATGGAATTCTCCAGGCCAGAATACTGGAGTGGGCAGCCTTTCCCTTCTCCAAGGGATCTTCCCAACCCAGGGGTCAAACCCAGGTCTCCTGTATTGCAGGCGGATTCTTTAACAAGGGAAGCCATAGATATAGAATTTCTAAACTTTATTTTCTGGAATGTAGAAAATTTCTAAAATTATGGTACAAGGCGGAAAGGGGGAGAGGGATAAACTGGCAGATTGGGACTGATACATACACACTACTGTATATATATATGGCAGGCAGATTCTTTACCATCTGAGCTACTGGAAGCCCAGGAAAAGAACAAAAACAAAAAAACAGGTGAGTGTGTGTAGTCTTTCATTCACATCTGATTCTTTGCAACCCTGTAGGCTATAAACTTCCAGGCTCTGGGTTCTATCCCTGGGTCAGGAAAATCCTCTGGAGAAGGGAATGGCTATTCTCTCCAATATTATTCTTTTTTTTTTTTTCCATTCCAATATTCTTATCTGGAGAATCCCATGGAGAGTAGCCTGGTGGGCTATAGTCCATGGGGTCACAAAGAATCAGACACGACTAAGCATACATGCACTAAATCAACTATATGCCAATAAAAATTAATTTAAAATAAATTAAAATAAAAATAGAACTTTTTTGAAAAAAGATATAATGGGAATACCAGGCAATTTTGAATACTACGTGGATAAGGCATTATTGTCAGTTATTTTTAGTATAATAGGATGTGTATTGGTTAAGTTAAAAATAGAATAGGGACTTCCCTGACCTTTCAGTGGTTGACTCCGCTCTCCTAGCACAGGTGGCAGGTGTTCAATCCCTTGTCGAGGAATTAAGATCCCACGTCCACAGGGCACAGCCGAAACACCAGAATATTCTCTATTTTAGATATCCATGCTGAAATATTTACAGGTGAAATCACGTGTCTGGGATGTGCTCTGAAACAGTTCAGCAGGGTCAGGGGGCGTGTTGGGATGGGTGTAGAAGAAACAAAACCTGTCCTATGTTGATGATTGTTGAGGGGAGAGATGGTACTTGGGTGTTCATCTAACTATTCTCTCTCTTTTGTATGTGTTTTATTCACTACAGCTGAAACAGAAAATGCAGATCTGCAGATATGATTTAATAGAAATACAGGACATTGTAAGTTTTTCTACAAGTGCAAGATGGAGAAATGGCATTTTATTTCACCAGAAAATATGGACAGATTTGACTTCACTAAAACTGGAAACAAGCAGTAGACTTGGATGAAAGAATTGCAACATTTATAACAAGTAATTAATATTCAGAGTATAAAGAACTCCTACAATAACAAGAGGAAAAAAAAGCCCAACAGAGAGGCAGGATATTGTAGTAAACCCTTGTCATCAGTTTTAGGGAATCCCTCATTCTGTGCATGCTTGAGGGCACAAGAAGCCCAGGGAAACCATATCTGCCCCCTCGCCTCCGTGATGTAGTTGGGATGGGCTTGTATGTTAGATATTGCCCACTAGACCCTTTCTCCTAGAGCACAGAGTCTGGAATGCAAGATGAAAATTTATGGGAGTAGTTGGAGCAGAAGAGGGACTTCCCCGGCAGTCCGGTGGTTAAGACTTTGCCTTCCAATTCAGGGGGTGCAGGTTCTATCCTTGGTAGGGGAGCTAAGATCCCACTTTCCTACTGGCCAATAAAATATATATAAACCAGAAGCAATATTGTAACAAATTCAGTAAAGACTTTAGAAAATCAGGTCCAGGTCAAAAAAAGAATCTTTAAAACAAAGAAAGAAATTAAGTTAAAAAAAAAAATCCAGGTTGCAAGATAATATGTACAATATAATCCCATCTATGTATAATAAAGTGGAAAGTGAGTTAGTTGCTCAGTCGTGTCTGACTCTTTGAGATCCCATGGACTGTAGCCTGTCAGGCTCTTCTGTCCATGGAATTCTCCAGGCAAAGATACTGGAGTGGGTTGCCATTCCATTCTCCAGGGGCTCTTCCTCACCCAAGGACTGAACCCCGGATCTCCTGCATTCCAGGCAGATTCTTAAAAATCCCTCCAGTTGCTCTGTGTTTTCTTAAATCACTCCAGTGATTGTTGCTTTTCTCAGTGTTTTCATCTTTTCCCTCTCCATGGATGCTCTCCACATTGAAAGGCTTTTTTATCAAAATTTCCCCACCTGACCTCCCGTTCCCTCTGCAATTGTTGTCTTTTCTTCCCCTTTATGGCCTCAGGCTAACCTTACTTTTCTGAGTAAAGGGAAGGGCTGAGGCCTGGATTTGAGGGAGGCAGACTTGCAGGTGGAGAAGGAAATGGCAACCCACTCCAGTGTTCTTGCCTGGAGAATCCCAGGAACGGGGGAGCCTGGTGGGCTGCCGTCTATGGGGTCGCAAAGAGTCGGACATGACTGAGGCAACTTAGCAGCAGCAGCAGCAGACTTGCAGGGGCGTTGCAGGACCAAGGAGTCAAAGACTTGTCAGAAGCATTTAAAGAGGTTGTAAGGCACTGGAGGCTGGAAAACTCAAGAATATTTGGGTCACTGTGTTACGTGTGTGTTTGTGTGTCTGTGTGTAGGTTTGTATGTTTGTGTAAGTGTGTGTATGTATATGTATATATATGTCTGTGTGTAAGTATGCGTGTCTCTTTGTATATATGTGTCTGTATGTGTGTATATGTGCACACACACGTACATACTGGGAAGGGGAGATAGAAGAGAGGAAAACAAGCTCAAATTAGCCTTTCCTGCCACCCCTCTCCCCGTTGTGTCCCTTGAGAGAACTTTCCCTCTGGAAAGAGCCTTCTCCAGGGGATCTTTTTTGGGTCACTGTGTTACGTGTGTGTTTGTGTGTCTGTGTGTAGGTTTGTATGTTTGTGTAAGTGTGTGTATGTATATGTATATATATGTCTGTGTGTAAGTATGCGTGTCTCTTTGTATATATGTGTCTGTATGTGTGTATATGTGCACACACACGTACATACTGGGAAGGGGAGATAGAAGAGAGGAAAACAAGCTCAAATTAGCCTTTCCTGCCACCCCTCTCCCCGTTGTGTCCCTTGAGAGAACTTTCCCTCTGGAAAGAGCCTTCTCCAGGGGATCTTCCTGACCCAGGGATTAAACCCGGAGCCCTACCCTAAGAACCACAAGGCAGACGGCCCAGGTCTGTTCCATGAGCAAGGAAACCAACCAACTCAAGTGATTCTCCAATTAAAAATAAAACTCCATTGTCTCACAGAGGTCAGAACTAAGATTCCGCATGCCTCGAGGTGCTGGCAGAAAAAAATTTCCAGCTGTACAAGAATGTTTCAATTTCTCTACTTGTTAACGACTTCTGACTAACTGAGTTTCCGTGAGAGATCTATATGATGTTCCTTTCTTGAGACTTGTTGAGATTTGCCTCCAGCCTGTTACTCAGCCAATTTAGTATAGATTCCAGATGTCGAGTAGACTGTGTAATCTTTAATTCTTTGGACATTATCAGTTCAGTTCAGTCACTCAGTCGTTTCCGACTCTTTGCGATCCCATGAATCGCAGCACGCCAGGCCTCCCTGTCCATCA
>SJYC01047505.1:0-14782 GCA_006408675.1 Madoqua kirkii | reverse complement strand
GCACCTTTTAGCTTTCACTGGGCTTTCCCAGTGGCTCAGACAGTAAAGAGTCTGCCTGCAGTGCAGAAGGCGAAGGTTCAGTCCCTGAGTCAGGAAGGTCCCCTGGAGAAGGAAATGGCAACTCACTCCAGTATTCTTGCCTGGAAAATCCCGTGGATGGAGGAGCCTGGCGGGCTACAGTCCATGAGATCACAAAGAACACAACTCAGTGACTAACACTTTAGCTTTCTAAGAACTATAGGTTTTCTTTGGCATTTCATTTGTCTTCATTGTAGGGTCTGGATAAATTGACTAATAATCCAAGTTCGTTCTTCTTTGTCTCTTCCTTTCATTGTAATTAAAGTTAAACACATGATAATTATGGCAAGAGTAATTTACAGGATAATTAGGAAGAATTGTTATTACAGAGGAGAAATTTAAAATGAGTTTTAAGTGTATGGGTTAAATAAACAGCACCCAAGGGTGTCCCTGGGAGGCCCGTGGAATAGGCTGTGGTACCATAAACCAAGAGGGTATAATGAGGGAAGCCAAAAAAAGGGCATGGAATGGAAGAAACAGGAATGTAAAGGTTTGGCAGTGGTAGTGAATCACAAGAAACTACCTCTTCTGCTGTTTGTTCTTGGTTAAAAAAAATACTAAGATGTGAAAACCAAGTCAGTTTTTGTTCCAGCTTCCTTCTTTAAAAAGAAAAGCAAATGAAAAAGGTGCCTTGCATTGACTGTTCTCTCTGACATATGGCGTTCATGCTTGAAATGTGCCATTGTGGAAGAAAGTTCATTTCTGACGTAGTATATCTGACCTCCCTCAGTTCAGTTAGTCAGCTTTTTAAATGCTTTGCTTGAAGATCACATAAAAGGAATAAAGAAAATGGAAAATTCCATTTTCAACAAAATGAGAAAATAGACCTATTCACAGACACCAAAATTCTAGCTGTGAAAAGGCAGGGAGATGGTGATTAGGAGAAAGGGAAGGCAGGAACAAGGCAAGCGAATGGAGGGGGGCTGTATTTTTTGAGCGTCTGAACAAAAACATGCTTTCATAAGGTGAGAGGACCATTCTTTTTTTTTTCGATTTGGTGTGGACCATTCTTATAGTCTTTACTGAATTTGTTACAATGTTGTTTCTGTTTTATGTTTTGGCTGCAAGGCATATGGGATCCCAGCTCCTTGACCACAGATTAAACCTGTCCCCGCAGGCACTGGAAAGTGAAGTCCCAACCACTGGCCCTTCAGGAAAGTCTCGAGATGACAGTTCTAGTGTATCCTTGTGGTAGAGCAGGAAGCAGAAACTAGAGGGAGTGAGGCTGGAGCCGTTATTCTGTTCACTGTCTGTTCTGTGAAGCAGAGGAGTTGGGGCTCCACATAGACTCCCACAGTGAAGTCTTGTTTGGAGGAAGCAGTCTGAGAGAGAGAGGCCTTGGGCTGTGAAGCGGGACAGGACACTGCAAATATTAATCTAGGAAAACCCAACTCATTCAATGACAAGTCCAAAAAGATAACTAGCACAGCATCGAGCAGATATACCAAAGGGGGCAAAATGTGAGAAACAGGTGTAAAATTCACAAACACGTGAAGAGGACTCACCAGGAAAAATTTTGCCAGGTAGTAGTTAGAAGCAGTGACTGAATATTTGCTAGGAATTAAAAAAAAAAAAAGCACTAAGCAGTTATTCTGATTAAGAAAGATGAGAAGGCAGAAATGCAATTGCTCAGAAAAGAGATCACGAAACAACAGCGGCATGTGGAATGGGGGCTGACTGGATTACAGGAAACAATGGAAGAAAGGCACAAACATTCGAGAAATGAAACAGGAAGTTTGGGGAACACACATTTGAATATATGATTCAAGAAAAGTGTTTCTGAGATACAGGAGACTTGACTTTCTCCAGTGAAAGAGAAAAGCTAAGTGCCAGGAAAAACTGATCGAGTTATTGAATTTGTAAAAATACCGAATTTTTTGAGCAGCCAGGAAAAAATGTCAAGTCACTTATAAGGGGATAAAAAACAGACTACGCTTGGATGTCTGCAGACCCAGTCAAATGCCAGAAGAGATGGCACAAAATATTCAGGGAAAGAAAATATGAGTCAGGATTTTTATAAAAAGGCCACTTTTTCTTTCCTTCACCTCCCACTCTTTCTGGCAGCCATTGATCTTTTTACTGTCTCAATAGTTTTCCTTTCCCCTAAACTTCACAGAGTTGGAAACATAGAGCATATAGCCTTTATAGACTAGCTGCTGCTGCTGCTTCTTCAGCTGGACTGAGAGGCTTGTGGGATCTTAGTTCCATGACCAAGGATGGAACCTGTGTCCCCTGTCTTGGAAGTACAGAGTCCTAACCAGTGGGCCACCACAGAATTCTGGAGATTGGCCTCTTTCATTTAGAAATATGCATTTAAATTCCCTGTGTGGCTGGATAGTTCATTTCTTTTTAGCAATGAATAATATTACATTGCAGGGAAGTGCCACTGTTCACTTATTCATGGTTGCTTCCAATTTTTGGCAATTATGAATAAAACTACTGTAGATATTTGTTTACAGGGTTTTGTGTGTATGGACTTATGTTTTCACTTTTTTTAATTTAATTTTTTATTTTTACTTCATTTTACTTTACAGTACTGTATTGGTTTTGCCATACATTGACATGAATCTGCCTCAGGTGTACATGAGTTCCCAGTCCTGAACCCCCCTCCCACCTCCCACCCCATTGTTTTCACTTTGTTTAGGTAAACACCCAGAGGCAAAACTGCTGGATTGTAAGGTATGCCTACCGTTAGTTTTGTAAGAAACTGCCAAATTATCCTCCAAAGAAGCTGTGCTGTTTTGCATTCTTACCAGAGATGATAAGAGTTCCTGTTGCTCCACCTTTTTGCCAGTATTCGTTGCCAGAGTTTTGGATTTTAGCCATCTAATGAGTGTGATATGGCACCCACTGTTGTTTCCATGTAGAATTCCTTAGTGGAAAATAATGCGGAGCATCTTTCCAGACACTTCTTTGCCATCCATGTGTCTTCTTTGGTGAGATGGCTGTTCAGATCTTTTGCTAATTTTTGAATTGTTTCTTTCTATCCTTTTAAATATTTATGTGGCCACACTGGGTCTTAGTTGAGGCATGGGGGATCTAGTTCCCTGACCAGGGACTGAACCTCCTTCTGCAGTAGGGGCACAGTCTTAACCACTGGGCCACAAAGAAAATTCCTGTTCATTTTCTTCTTTTTTCAAAAAAAATGTTTCATTTATTTGGCTGACTCAGCTCTTAGTCTTAGCTTTGTGGAATCTTGGTTGAGTCATGTGGAATTTTTTGTTTCAGTGTACAACGTCTCTAACTGTGGTTCGTGGGTTTAGTTGCTCCATGGCCTATGGGATCTTAGTTCCCCAACCAGGTATCGAACCCACATCCCCTGCTTTGCAAAGTAAATTCTTAACTACTAGACCACCAGGGAAGTCCCTGTTTATTTTTTTTATTGTTGATTTTAAGAGTTCTTTGTAAATTTTGGACACAAGTCCTTTATCAGATATACAGTTTGCAAATACTTTTTTCCCAGACTGTGGTTTGTCTTTTTATTCTCTAAATCATTGGCAGTTTTGAAGATGTACAATCTTAGGAATGTTGTTCTCATGAGCTCTTGAAGAAATTACTAGAGGATGAACTGGAGTCAGCCAAGAGATAACTGAGTAAATTTTAGTGAGAGGAGGGGAGTGAATGTTGAATATAAATAACATAGAACTAAGACTAAAACAAAAAGTTGGTGGTAGAGTTGAGAGAGGGAAAGAGGGAAGATGAGACTATAAGCTAATTTATTCATTGTTCACAAAAAATAAATTTGAAAAGCTGCATCATTTTCTAAAAATTATTCATCAAAAATATCCCAGGAGAGAGGAAATTTAAACACATTTCTAATAAAAGAGAGTTTTCCAAGAGCCAACAGGTTTCCCTAAAGGATCAGACTCAGAAGATTGTGCAAAACATTCTAACAAATCTTTAGAGATTATGTGAATACTGTTTCAGGGCACAGAAAAAGAGGGGGAAAAAATCTTTGAATTATTTTAATTAAGGTAATACATCATTAATTCCAAAGCTTTATAAGAATTTACCTATTTTACTTATAAATATTGATAAATAATTATTCATCAAAAATATCCCAGGAGAGAGGAAATTTAAACACATTTCTAATAAAAGAGAGTTTTCCAAGAGCCAACAGGTTTCCCTAAAGGATCAGACTCAGAAGATTGTGCAAAACATTCTAACAAATCTTTAGAGATTATGTGAATACTGTTTCAGGGCACAGAAAAAGAGGGGGAAAAAATCTTTGAATTATTTTAATTAAGGTAATACATCATTAATTCCAAAGCTTTATAAGAATTTACCTATTTTACTTATAAATATTGATAAACAATACTACTGATAAATAATATATTAGCAAATGGAATCCAGAAACATATTAAAAGAACTGGGACCCAATATCTATATATATAATAGATAAACAACAAGGACCTACTGTATAGCACAGGGAACTATATTCATTATCTTGTAGTAATATATAATGGAAAAGAACCTGAAAAAGAATATATATAAATACACACACAAGCACACTGCGGTATACCTGAAACCAACACAACATTGTAAATTAGCTATACTTCAGTTTAAAAAATTGTTTGGAAAAAAGAATTGGGACCATTATGACCAAATAGACTTTATTGAGGAAATCCAACGACGGTTCAGTATTATCACCCTTCTGCTCATGCTTAATGTCCATACAATAATAACAGTATCACACGTCTACCCAACATGGGACAACTGTTCATTCCAGTAAAGATGCTCAAAGAAGAGGAGACAGAAAGTCTTAGCATTCCCCTTCTCTATCACTGGGTGCTAATTTCTGTCCTAGCTCTGCAACAAACACATTTGGATATTATGTGATCTGGAAAATAATATTTAAAGTTAACCACCACCACCACTCTTTATATGAAATGGGAGGAGGAGGGGGGAGGGCGAAAAGGAAATACTTGGTTAATGTATTGAAATTTGTAACAAGCAAGGAAGAAGAAATACATATCTGTTACAGTCCTTATTTCTGTTGTGGGAACAGAGCTGTAACTCATTTTTATTTATTTTATTTTTATTAAAAAATTTTTTTTGGCCATATCAGGCAGCATGCGGGGTCCAAGTTCCCTGAATAGGGATTGAACCCACTCCTCTGGCACTGAAAGCACGGCTTCTCAACCACTGGATCACCAGGGAAGTCTCCCATAGTTCATTTTTATAATGTTATTCTTCTACTTACCCATCCCCTGTTCCCTCCGCCTTCTGCAAGCACTCTAGCAGGCAGACAGGGCTCCTTTCTCTGGTGGGAGACGCAAACCTTCATTCCTGAAGAGTCTGAGTCTCTGGTTTTTCTGCCTTTATTAGATTGCTGTGGTCTTCTAGTAAGTTTTACTACAAGGTATGGATGGACCAAGGGCTGCCCACAAATCCCTAAAATTCTAGATATACTCTTCCCTGAACCCACTGTGTAGCAGCAATCCCATTCTACCTTGAAACCACGATCCATCATTCTGTAAGGCTTTCTGAAAGTCTGGGCATGGCTGGTGGCTCCAGCAGAAGCCCTGCAGGCAGAGAAGCAAATCTGTATGCTGAATAATGTCCTGATATGTATGCTGCCCCCTCCACTATGTCTAACACCATTACCCTGCTAAAGGGCTACTAGGTGGGTGACTGGCTGGTTTCCAACCTGCCCACAGCCCCAGCACGAGGTCCAGCTTTTGTATTCTTTCCTCTGCATGATACCGGGGACACTGTTGCTGAAGCTGAAGATCCAATACTTTGGCCACCTGATGTGAAGAGTCGATTCACTGGAAAAGACCCTGATGCGGAGAAAGAAGACTGAAGGCAACAGGAGAAGGGGGTGGCAGATGATTGAGATGGTTAGATAGCCTCACCAACTCAATGAACGTGAATTTGAGCAAACTCCAGGAGACAGTGGAGGACAGAGGAGCCTGACTTGCTGCAGTCCGTGGGGCTGCAAAGAGGCAGACAGGACTTAGTGACTGAACAACAAACAATCTCCACCAGATTTCAATCAACCAAATTGTTAGAGCGGCTCTCAGCTCCTTTGACTAACTCAGTGAAGCCAGAATCTCTCAAAAGTACATTCGTAACAATAAAACACCTGGGATAACTGGTGTCACACAGACCTGTCTCTTTAATCCTACGGCTCAAAATGGGCAATGGTTAAAGCCTCATGTGTGTCACCGATGGCAGCCTGGCCATGTCATGACCATGGAAGCTTGTGCTTAATCAGAACAGGAACAGCTTCCCAGTCAAATCTTCACTGGCTGTGGGTCACCCCAGGGTGCCTCAAGGTGGTCACAGGCAGACCTCCACAGTGGGAGGAAAGCCCTGGACAGGTGGGAAACGCAGGCAGGCATCTCTCAGGAGGAGTCAGGAGGACTCCTGTGGACTGCAGAGTCCTTCTGTCTCACTCTGGACATTTACAACCAAAGACGTTAGGACTGGCCTCCCGGAGCCCAAGAGACCAAAGGTCAATGTTACAGCAGTCAGTGAAAGTCAGTTTCTTTTCTTTTTCTTTTTTTTTGGTGGGAGGTAAAACCACAGAATGAACTATATTCAGAGGCCATTCCTTACCTATGTACAAATACAGAAAAGTGAAAGTGAAAGTGAAGTCACTGAGTCGTGTCCGATTCTTCGGGACCCCGTGGACTGTAGCCTACCAGGCTCCTCCATCCATGGGATTCTCCAGGCAAGAATACTGGAGTGGGCTGCCATTTCCTTCTCCAGAGGATCTTCCTGACCCAGTGATTGAACCTGGGCCTCCCGAATTGCAGGCAGACACTTTAACCTCTGAGCTGCCAGGGAAGCCTACAAATACAGAGGCAGTCCTCAAATGCAGCCTTTGCTTATCCAGAAAGCAAATCTTCAAGTTGGCCATCAGAGACTTGCATAAACTTTGTATTATACTCTTACTATATAGGCGCTGTGCCGTGTCCCCTGCATATGCGTACATAAGTCCTAACCTCCAGTACCTCAGAATGTGAATGTATTGAGAGACAGGAACTTTAAATAGACAATTAAGTTAAAGAGAGGTAATTAGGGTGGGCGCTAATCCACATGACTTCCTTGTTGTTGCTCAGTTGTATCCAGTTCTTTGCCACCCCATGGACTACAACACGGCAGGCTTCCCTGTCCTTTACCATCTCCCGGAATTTGCTCAAACTCACGTCCGTTGAGTCGGTGATGCCATCCATATGACTGAGAAGGGGAAATTTAGACACAGACACACTCAGTGAAGATGACATGAAGACAGAAGAGGAGACGGCGGTCTACAGGCCAGGGAAAGAAGTGCTCAGAAGGAATCAACCCTTGTCCACACCTTGATCTCCAACTTTCTTTCTTTCTTTTTTTTAATTTATTTATTTGGCTGCGCAGGCCTTAGTTGCAGCACGTGGGATCTTCTCTTTTGTGGTGTGAGGGATCTTTAACTGCGGCAAGTGAATCTTAGCAGCATATGGGGTCGGCTTCTCTGACCAGGTGTCAAACCCCGGGTCCCTTGCCTCTCTGTTGGGAGCACAGAGTCTTAGTCACTGGACCATCAGGGAAGTTCCAAGAAAATGAATTTCTGTTGTTTAAACCCTCCAGTCTGCTGTACTTTGTCACAGCAGCGCTAACAAACAAAGGCAGCTTCCTTCCTGGATGGATGCTTGTAAAATTCAGTCACCTCTGAAAACCTGTGATGCTACCAAAGAACCAAATCCACCACTAAAAAAATCTCTCTTCAAAGCATTTAGGATTATTAAGGAATAAAACCCTACAAGGGAGGAAGGCACTCAGCAAGATTTGCACTAATGGATTCCTGTTTTGGAATCCGATTGACTGACGGCATTTCTCCTTTGAGTGAAGTCAGTGTGGGCAGAGAAGGCCGACGTGAAAGAATAGCACTGTCTTTTTCTCTTTTTTTTTAGGCCACTCTGTAACATGTGGGATCTTAGTTCCCCAACCAGGGACTGAACCTGCTCCACCTGCTTTGGGAGCGTGGAGTCTTGACCAGTGGACCACCAGGCAAGTCCCAAGATAGCACTGCTTTGAACACAGATACACGCTGGGAGCTCTATCAAGAGGTTAGCTCCCTGTGCCCTTTTAGGCACACGTCCCCACCCTACCCCTCTGAGGTTTCTAGGCCATGAAGCAGAGGAAAAGTCCTCTTTTCTCCAATCTAAACCCTCATCGTCAGAGCAACCGGCATTCCATCATCCATAAAGCGGAGGAGGGCTTTGCTATCAAACAAGTCAGCCTTGTATTTTCAGCAGTTTGTTTTGTTGTGGAGAAATTTCTGGAGTGAAAGGAGCAGAAGTTCAACAGGCAACTTGGAACTTCGGTTTGGATTTTGTCATCCTTCTCAGTCAGCTCCTTCTCTCTCTCCTGCGGTTGGTGGCTTTATTGTGTGGGGAAACCATTCTGCCCTCCCACCCATTCCCGAAGCAGGGTTGTGTTTTCTGCTCTTAGGAAGAAAAAGAGAACAACTCACAAACTAAAATACAAAATTAGTTATTTGCAATTCAATTCTACATATAAATAACATTTTTTGATCTAACAACTCCAATTTGACAACAGTCCAACTGGGATTCTTTGTCTTGGATACTGTTCAGAAACACAATAAAGATATTCTAACCTCTCCTAACAACAGGATGGTGCTCCAACCACAAGGTTTGTGGTTCAAGGGAGAGGCTCAGTTCTTAAACAAACAACTAACTGTATTTTTATTGCAAACATTCAAGGACCTCAAAAAAAAAAAAAAGAAAAAAAGAGGGTCATGTTCCCATGAGGGAAATAATAACTTAGGTTTGTTTTAGAAACAAGTAAATTCTTTTGTTATCAGCCCTTTCTGGGTTTGGGCTTCCCAGATGGCACTAGTAGTAAAGAACCGCCTGCCAATGAAGGAGACATAAGACCCCTAGGTTAGGGAGGTCCCCTGGAGGAGCGCATAGCAACCCACTCTGGTGTGCTTGCCTGGAGAATCCCATGGACCAGGAGCCTGGCGGACTACGGTCCATGGGATTGCACAGAGTCGGACCTAACTGAAGTGACTTAGCATGCAGGGATGCACTAGGGAGGGCCTAACTTTTTTTTTTTTTAAGTAATTTCCTCAAGTAAAGAAGACTTTTGATCCTGTCATTTTTGACAACAGTAAGGACATCATGCTGAGTGAAATAAGACAAAGATAAATATCCCATGATCTCACTCACATGGGGAATCGTAGGAAAAAACCCCTCCCCAAACAGAAATTGAAACACAGATCCAGAGAACAGACTGGTGTTTGCCAGAGGTAGGGTATATGCAGAGGTGAGTGGAATGCCCCCGTGCCCTCTCAGCAGCCTCTCTGCACCAAGGCCTCTGGAGAGGAGTGGTCTTGGCCAAACCTGGGGACAGACCCTGCGTTCCCTCCCCTGGCAGGGCACTGGGCTCCCGTCTTAAACAGTTGAGAAGGGGATGCCGGGCTTCTAGCAGATCACTGTCCCTTGCAAGGTCATTTGCTGACAGAGGATTTGTTAGCAAGTTTTATGTGTCGGCTTGGGCAAACAGAACAAGCTTCTGTTCCTCTAATCAGACATGGTGTTTCATCATGAATAGTTAATTAAAGGAACTTCCTTGGAGGTTCAGTGGAAGTCTTCGCTTTTCAATGCAGGGGGAGTTGGTTCCATCCCTGGTTGGGAAGCTCAGATTCCTCATGGCTCATAGCCAAAAAACCAAAACATAAAATAGAAATCAGATTGTGACAAATTCAATAAAGACTTTAAAAGTGGTCCACATTAAAACAAAACAAAAAGAAGCTAATTAGAAGAAAAGCTATTGCCTAGATGGGTCACAGGTAGCCAGGTGGCCCTGAACTGGAGCTGGAGGGAGGGGGCTGGACTGGGAGTGTCAGTGGACACACCCCAGAGGCCTGTGTGGTATGAAGGGGTGGGGAGCAACCTGGGAGATGAATCCAAGATGGAACCAGGAAGTGTAGAATTCACCTACCGCTACCGGCCCACCAGTTGAAGACCCGGATGGCGGTTTACATTCAGAACCAGCCCATGAGGAGGCCCAGGACTGAGCCTGAGTTGAGCCTGGGCCTGGAGAGGACGGAGGGTACTCTCCAGATGAGGGTGGGGGAACAGAGAGTCCCTAGTGGAGGCAGAGGGTGGTAGAGCAGGGAGTGGGTCATGGATCCCCACCTCCACCCACCCCTCACCCTCACCCCGAGGCCTGGCAGATGCCCTTCATCACGCTTTCTGGACGGAGCTGGTGACAAGAGCACCCCCACCTCTGCTCCAGCACAGACTTTGGGAAACGCCGGGAGACTCCAAAGTGGGCGAAGGCCGCTGGGTCCCACTGGCCTCCCAGCACACTGGCCTCCTCAGCCTCTGCTCAGGTGCTCTCAGGCAGATTTGCATATTGCAAAACCACATGGAATTTCCCTGTAAGAATCTTGCAAGGGGGATGCTAAAAGGATGATGGGTAAAGATATGCTTATGGACACGAGCTTGGGCAAACTCCAGGAGCTGGTGAGGGACAGGGAAGCCTGGCGTCCTGCAGTCCATGGGGTTTCAAGTTCAGAGATGACCTGGCGACTGAAAAACAATGACAAAGACATGTTTACATCTTACCCTAAAGGGAGTAGCTCAAGGGTTCTGGCTGCTGGCTGCTGAGTCATCCGCAGGCTGATGCTGGCAGAGGTGCCTTGGCCTTGGAGGTGTTTGTCGATCCTGCTGGGCAGGAGTGGCCCGTCTTTCTCCCACAAAAGCCAAGAGGCTCTCACCCCTTCCTGGAGAATGAAGACAGGGGGAGAGTGGAGTTGCTCTGTGTAGGTCCCTCCACTTTCCTAATTTGACTAAGAGACAGAAAGGAGGCGAAGATCCGATAGAAGCTGCCCAGTAATTAAGTACTTTTGTGGAAAGTGTGGACTGAAAAGATGCACAAGGTGAGGGTTGTGAATTAAGATTTATTTGGGAGCAAATTGAGGACTGCAGCCCAGGAGATAGCATTTCAGATAGCTCTGAGAAAGAGGTAGTAGGGCAAGGTCAATATGTATGATTTGGGTGAAAGGGGGAGTTCAATGCAATCAGCATTTATTTACAAAAGATTTTCTGCTAGTTATGAGCAGCTGATGTCACCATGAAGGGATTTCATGCTTTTCTAGAGATGAGGAGATGCGAGGATTGGGTTCATGAAATCAGCTTCTGAAAATACCTAACTACCTAAATACCTGTTCCACCAGTTTACCTGGAGCACAGAGTGCCTCATTCTCCACCCTGGACCCCCTTCAGGGGGTGCTGAAGTTCGATAGCTGCACAGTACAGGGTTCAGTCTTCAGCTTCTGAAAATACCTAACTACCTAAATACCTGTTCCACCAGTTTACCTGGAGCACAGAGTGCCTCATTCTCCACCCTGGACCCCCTTCAGGGGGTGCTGAAGTTCGATAGCTGCAGCAGTACAGGGTTCAGTCTCTACAGAGGCAGATGGCAAATGCCCTTGGCAAGCACATTTGTAGTTGACAAAAGCAGGACTCAAGCACCCCTCCCCACTCCAGTTCTTGTAAACCTGTGTGTGTGTGTGTGTGTGTGTGTCTGTGTGTGTGCGTGTGTGCTCAATCATTAAGTCGTGTCCAACCTGCAACCCCATGGACTGTAGCCCACCAGGCTCCTCTGTCCATGGGATTCTCCAGGCATTAATACTGGAGTTACCATTTCCTCATTCAGGGGATCTTCCCTATCCAGAGATTGAAGCTTCATCTTCTATATCTCCTGCATTGGCAGGCAGATTCTTAACACAGAGCCACCTGGGAAGGCCTTTCTTATAGACCCGGGGCTTATAAACTCAGTCATCCTGGTTTCTGAACTTGAGCTCAGTGGATTTGGTCATTACACAGAAACTATCATCTGCTTATGCCCCTGCAACACCTCCAGGGTCTTTGCAAACCTTTACTGACTCTAACTCAGAGTAACCAGAAAGTGTATAGGACTGGAACTAAGTGAATGCAAGTTAATAAAAGAGAAATGATTAGAGGAAGAAGTTGCCACATTGCCCCCAGGAATTGATTTGTGGGAAATTTTTAGCTATCAGAATGATCCATTTGCTGTTTCATGTTCGCTTCAGCTATTTGGAGGGAGGTAAGAAGTTAAACTGTGGAAAATTCTGAAAGAGATGGGAATACCAGATGGAGACGACTCTTGAGAGTCCCTTGGACTGCAAGGAGATCCAACCAGTCCATTCTGAAGGAGATCAACCCTGGGATTTCTTTGGAAGGAATGATGATAAAGCTGAAACTCCACTACTTTGGCCACCTCATGCGAAGAGTTGACTCATTGGAAAAGACTCTGATGCTGGGAGGGATTGGGGGCAGGAGGAGAAGGGGATGACCAAGGATGAGATGGCTAGATGGCATCACGGACTCGATGGACGTGAGTCTGAGTGAACTTCGAGAGATGGTGATGGACAGGGAGGCCTGGCGTGCTGCGATTCATGGGGTTGCAAAGAGTCAGACACGACTAAGCAACTGAATTGAACTGAACTGACCTGCCTCTTGAGAAATCTGTATGCAAGTTAGGAAGCAACAGTTAGAACTGAACATGGAACAACAGACTGGTTCCAAATAGGAAAAGGAGTACGTCAAGGCTGTACATTATTATCCTGCTTATTTAACTTATATGCAGAGTACATCATGAGAAATGCTGGGCTGGAAGAAGCACAAGCTAGAATCAAGACTGCCAGGAGAAATATCAATAACCTCAGATATGCAGATGATACCACCTTTATGGCAGAAAGTGAAGAGAACTAAACAGCCTCTTGATGAAAGTGAAAGAGGAGAGTGAAAAGGTTGGTTTAAAGCTCAACATTCAGAAAACAAAGATCATGGCATCTGGTCCCATCACCTCATGGGAAATAGATGGGGAAACAGTGGAAACAGTATCAGACTTTATTTTGGGGGCTCCAAAATCCCTGCAGATGGTGACTGCAGCCATGAAATTAAAAGAGGCTTACTCCTTGGAAGGAAAGTTATGAAAACCTAAATAGCATATTCAAAAGCAGAGACATTACTTTGCCAACAAAGGTCCGTCTAGTCAAGGCTATGGTTTTTCCTGTGGTCATGTATGGATGTGAGAGTTGGACTGTGAAGAAAGCTGAGTGCCAAAGAATTGATGCTTTTGAACTGTGGTGTTGGAGAAGACTCTTGAGAGTCCCTTGGACTGCAAGGAGATCCAACCAGTCCATTCTAAAGGAGATCAGCCCTGGTTGTTCTTTGGAAGGACTGATGCTAAAGCTGAAATCTCAATACTTTGACCACCTTATGTGAAGAGTTGACTCGTTGGAAAAGACTCTGATACTAGGAGAAATTGCGGGCAGGAGGAGAAGGGGATGATAGGGGATGATATGGCTGGATGGCATCACTGACTAGATGGACATAGTTTGGGTGAACTTTGGGAGTTGGTGATAGGGAGGCCTGGCGTGCTGCAGTTCATGGGGTCACAAAGAGTCGGACACAACTGAGCGACTGAACTGAACTGAACTGAACTGAACTGAAGAAGTTAAAAGAATATTAAGGCCCAGGTCGCTGGCAGTCTCCCTCCTCGAAGACACGTGCATCATGCATATATGACCACGAGGTGGCGCTACTATCCTGGATGTTGGGAATATAATAGCAAAAGAAAAGAAAACCCTACCTGCTTAAGTGGTGAAAGTAAACCAAAATACTGAAGTGACTTTGAAAGCCTGTTAGAGTGTTGTTGAGTGTTGTTGTTGTTGTTTTTTTTTTTTAATAAGACTGACCACATTTGTTTATTTATTTTTGGCTGTGCTGGGTCTTCGTTGCTGTGTGAGTTTTTCTCTAGTGCGGCTTGCGGGGGCTACTCTCTAGCTGTGGTGCTTGGCTTCTCATTGGGGTGGCTTCTCTTGTTGCAGAGCCCGGGGCTAGGAGGCAAGGGCTTCAGTGGTTGAGGTTCCCCAGCTCCAGAGCACAGGCTCAGTAATGTGCTGCACAGGGTTTAGCTGCATGTAGTATCCTCTCTGACCAGGGATTGAACCAATGTTTCCTGCATCGGTGGGTGGATTCTTTATCACTAAGCCACCTGGGAAGCCCTATATCTATTCCTTCAGTTCAGTTCAGTCCCTCAGTTGTGTCCAACTCTTTGCGAACCCATGAATCGCAGCACGCCAGGCCTCCCTGTCCATCGCCATCTCCCGGAGTTCACTCAGACTCATGTTCATCAAATCTGTGATGCCATCCAGCCATCTCATCCTCGGTCATCCCCTTCCCCTCTTGCCCCCATTCCCTCCCAGCATGAGTCTTTTCCAATGAGTCAACTCTTCGCATGAGGTGGCCAAAGTACTGGAGTTTCAGCTTTAGCATCATTCCTTCCAAAGAAATCCCAGGGCTGATCTCCTTCAGAATGGACTGGTTGGATGTCCTTGCAGTCCAATGGACTCTCAAGAGTCTTCTCCAACACCACAGTTCAAAAGCATCAATTCTTCAGTGCTCAGCCTTCTTCACAGTCCAACTCTCACATCCACACATGAACACAGGAAAAACCATAGCCTTGACTAGGCGGACCTTTGTCAGCAAAGTAATGTCTCTGCTTTTGAATATGCTATCTAGGTTGGTCATAACTTTCCTTCCAAGGAGTAAGCCTCTTTTAATTTCATGGCTGCAGTCACCATCTGCAGGGATTTTGGAGCCAAAAAATAATAATAATAATAATAATAAAGTCTGACACTGTTTCCACTGTTTCC
>SJYC01047504.1:0-14755 GCA_006408675.1 Madoqua kirkii | reverse complement strand
GAATATTCTTAAAATCAGTGCCGTATGTTTGGTGCTTGGATTGGTTTTTGCGGCCTTTAAACCGCATTTTGCAGGTTCATCGGAAAGAGACAAAGTAATTTTTACATTAATCGGAAGAGTTTTGCAGGCCTCTCATTACGAAAACATTGTCTACACCGATGAATTTTCTTCCAAAGTTTTTGACGAATATATGAAAAAACTTGATTACGGAAAGCGTTACTTTCTAAAATCCGATGTGGATTCGTTGGAAAAATACCGTTATAAAATTGATGATGAAATTAAACTTATTTCTTTTAAATTTTGCGATTATGCAACCGATTTGATAAAAATCCGTCAAAAAGAAGCACACGAATATTGGGACGAGGCTTTGGAAGGAAATTTTGATTTTTCCTTAGACGAATATGTTGAAACCGAACCCGATTCTTTGGATTATGCAAAATCAAAAGCCGATTGAAAGATTATTGGAGAAAATTGGCAAAATTAGCAGTTTTGGAAAAATATTCGGATTTAGTTGATAATCAGGAAAGTATGAAGAAAAATCCTGATTCTCTTTTTAAAGAAAAATCTCTTTCTGAGCTCAAGGCCGAGGCAATAAAAAGCGTTAAAGCAAGTAAGCGTTTTGTTAATTTTAAGGATAAAGATTGGATTTCGTTTTTCTTAAATTCAATCGTTATGACTTGCGACCCCCATTCGGAATTTTTTATGCCTGACGAAAAAGAACAATTTGATATTTCTATGTCAGGAAAATTTGAGGGAATCGGTGCAACGCTCCAATCACGAGACGGTCAAACTAAAATTGTTGATATAATTCCCGGCAGTGCAAGTTGGCGTCAGGGCGAATTGGAAGTAAATGATATAATTTTAAAGGTCGGTCAGGGCGACGAAGAACCTATTGATATTGCTAATATGGAACTTGACGATGTCGTTAAGAAAATTCGCGGTAAAAAAGGTTCTACCGTAAAACTTACCGTTAAAAAAATTGACGGAACCGTTAAAATCATTCCTATCGTCAGAGACATTGTTATAATAGAAGAAACTTATGCAAAATCCTCAGTTTTAACTTCTAAGGACAAAAAAACGAAAGTCGGTTACATTTATTTGCCCAAGTTTTACGCCGATTTCAACGACAGAAACGGCAGATTTTGTTCCAAAGACGTTGAAACTGAACTCAAAAAACTTTCAGCCGAACACGTAGACGGCATTGTAATGGATTTGCGCAACAACGGCGGAGGCTCTTTGAGCGATGTTGTGGATATGTCGGGACTTTTTATCAATCACGGACCCGTTGTTCAGGTTAAGGACAAGGAAGGCAAAATCAAATCGTTGGACGACAGAAAAGAAGGAACTGTTTATGACGGACCGCTTGTTATAGTGGTAAATAATTTCAGTGCTTCGGCATCGGAGATTTTGGCGGCGGCAATGCAGGATTACGGCAGGGCGGTTATAATGGGCAGCAGTTCCACTTACGGAAAGGCACTGTTCAAAGTTTTTATGATTTCGACCGTTTTATCACCGGTTACGACGAATTAAAACCACTCGGAGCAATTAAAGTAACTATTCAGAAATTTTACCGAATTAACGGCGGCACAACTCAGTTGCGCGGTGTTATTCCTGACATTGTTGTTCCTGATTCTTACGCTTATTTAAAAGTAGGGGAGAAGGAGAGCAGAAACGCTTTGCCTTATGACGAAATTTCAAAAGCGAATTATCAACTTTGTAAGCATAAGTATTCTATTTCTAAGGTTGCGGCAAAATCCCGCGACAGAATTGCTGCAAACGAACTTTTTTCTGAAATAGAAAACAATGCAAGACGTTTGAAACAGCGTTCTGACGAATCATGTTATTCTCTTAATTGGGACAAATATCGTTCTGACAAACAGCAACTTAAAGAGGAGTCTGACCGTTTTAACAAACTTTCTAAAAATAAGACTGGCATTTTGGCAACGTTTATTACTTCCGACAAACTTACAGTAGTTTCCGACACGGTTAAAACACAGAAATTTACTCGTTGGTTTGAGGATTTGGAAAAAGATATTTACATTTCGGAGGCAGTAAATGTTATTAACGATATGAAATAGACACTTTTTATTTGCTAATCAACACTTTTTTACTTATGAAACTTTTAAAAACGAAAATCTTAACACTGCTGCTGGGCGGCGCAACGCTATCGGCGGGGGCAAGCCCAACGGGTTCCACGGTAATCTGTGATTACGAATCTGGCTTGGGTTCAACAAATTCGAGCGGCTGGGGTTGTGATGTAAAGCAAGCAGACAATCCGAGCAAAAGCGGAATAAACACAACTTCTAAATGCGTACTTTTGTACAATCAGACTGGTGGGTACGGTGGATATATTCAATGTGATGCTGCACTTGATTTCACTTCGTCAAAAGTGCTGTGCATAGACGTTTATAGCCCGTCATCGCAAAAGATAACACTTGGGGTGCGTTATGCTGGTACGACTACCGGAGATGCCGCCACCACAGAGGCAGACCTTTCTGCTACCAACATATGGACAAAGATTTATTTCGATTGTTCTTCTTTTTCAGAAAATTACGCTTGGTTTAACATAAAATTCTCAGGGCAATGTAACATTTATGTCGATAACATCACATTGATTGACAAAGCCGATTTGCCTGAAAATTACCAAAGTTACGCATCGGGTTCAGGTTCTGGCGGCGGTTCTTCAACCTATGACCCCGGTTCTGCCGAGGCTGCTTTTGATGCCGACTATTACAAAAAAGCCCTTTGGATGACAACTCGTTTCTACGGCGCACAGCGCAGCGGAAAAGGTGTTAACTGGCTTATTTACGACCACAGCAAAAATTTCCCTGGTTACGAAGACGGTAAATCTTACATTAAAGATGCCGACGGTGATTATGATTTAACAGGCGGCTGGTTTGATTGTGCGGATTTCGCAATTTTTGGTCAAACCCAATTTTACTCTTGCTATATGCTTTTGTTGGGATATTCGGAATTTCCTGACGGCTATATAGATTTGTATAGTCCTGATTTTCGTGGCTACACTTCTTCCGGAGATTATACTTATGAAGGTGGGAAAGGTGTTCCGGATGGTATTCCCGATGTCCTTAACGAGTGCCGCTATGTAACGGATTTTTTTATGAAATGTATAAAAAGTAAGAATGAATTTTATCACGAAATAGGTAATGGTGATTACGACCATAAGCAATGGACGACTTCTCCTTATAAATCTGCAAAACTTTCTGTCGCCGATGGCGGTGAATCAGATGGTCCACGTCCTTTTAAAAAGATTAAAGAGGGCGGAACGTCAATGGTTGCGCTTTGTGGTGCCTCTCTTGCTGCAATGTCAAGGCTTTATAAAACTTATGATTCAGAATATGCATCTAAGTGTCTTGAAAAAGCAAAAATTTGTGCTGAATTTGTAGAGCAAGGGTCAAAGGGAAATATAGGTTCTTACGGAAGCAAACAATTTTATCCTGTGAAAAAAGACTATTATGCGGACTTAGTTGTGCTTTATTCTGAACTCTATCGCGCTACTGACAATGGAGAATATAAACAAAAGGCACAAAATTATTATGGTTCAGTTCCTGCTGACCACTATTATACAATCGGTTATGACAATACAAATGACCTTGCAGAGTATTTGATGTGTACTTTATTTAATAATTCTACGGCAAAAACACGTCTTGCAAATTATGCAAACGGTTATAAAGGCAGCGGTTATATGCTTAATGTAAAAGGTGATTCTAAGTGGGGAACTTTGCGTTTTTGCGCAGCGCAGGCATTTGTTTGGGCATTATATAGTAAGGCTTGTGAAAGTCAAGAATTAAATGCTTACACTCTTAAAACGATTGATTATATTTTGGGTGATAATTCGCAGAGTTTTTCTTATGTTGTTGGTATGGGAAAAAAATATCCTACACTTCCGCATTATAGAAACGTTTATATGAACGACGACAATAATATGAATTCTTGTACGTTGCCTGAAAAATATTCTCAATTAGGTTATATGATTGGCGGACATCGTGATAATACGGTTTACAATACTTCTAACATAAACGATTACGAACGAGGCGAGGGCGGTATTGACTACAACGCCGGACTTGTCGGCGCGTTGGCTTACATCAATATGTATTTAAAAGCCGAAGAGCCTGATTATGAGGGTTTTGAAATCAATGAAGAGGGCGGTAAAAAAATCGCTGTTTTCAGCGGTACTTCCGAAGATAAAATCCGTATCAAAAAAGACATTGAAGTCGATGGGGTTATTTTGAAGCGGGAATTTACCGAAGGCGTTACTTCAACCGTTATGTTGCCTTTTGATATGGAAACTTCTAATATCACCGGCGGAGATTTTTACACACTCGCCTCAGTTTATTACAGCGAGGAAGAAAAGGAATGGATTGCAACAACTTCCGATGCCCTAACCAATTTATCGGCAAATAAACCTTACCTCTTAAAACCCACAGCGACGGGAACTATTAAGTTTTCCGGCAGCGTTACCTTAAAAAAGACCGACGGAGAAGCTCTTATTAACGATTGCGGCGATTGGAAACTTCAAGGCGTTTATAATTCTAAAACTTGGACTGCCGCAGATGTTAAAGCCGAACCTAATTACGGTTTTGCCGGTGTTGCCGACGAAGAAAACGAAATCAAAGCGGGCGAATTTGTTAAAGCCGCCGCAGGCGTAAAAATTATTCCTATGCGTTGTTATCTCAAATATTCCGGCTCTGACAAGGCTCTGAGCAAAGCCGCCGTTGATTTGCCTAAAAGAATTATTGTAAGATTTCCTGAAAAAATTTCGTCTGTAACCGAGCCGGAAATTACCGAGCCTGAACAACCGCAGCCCGCCGTTGTTTCTAACGAAGATACTCAACAGCCTGAAAATGAGAATATTGAAACTCTCGTTGAAGAAATCAATATTGTTTCAAAAGATTTTAAAGTTTGGTCGTATGATAAGAAAATTGTAATTCAATCCGTAGCGGGGCAAAATTACAAAATCATTGACCTTAACGGCAGAATCCTCAAAAACGGCGTTACTCAATCCGACAGAGAAGAAGTTGTTTTAAACAATAATCTGAACTCTGCCTTAATCGTAATTATTGGTGAAAAAAGTTTTAAAATTAATTATTGATGGAAAATTCAGAAAAGAAAAAATATGTTAAACCCGAATGCGAAGTTGCGGAAATAAAAATTCCGCAACCGCTTTTGGTTTCGTCAGACGAAAAAAAAATTAAGGAATATGGCGACCCAATGAAGGATTTAATTTTCGGTTAAAACGGACAACTTAAATTTGCTCTTGCGATTTTTATTTCGCCGTAGGAAAATTTTTCTCCTGCGGCGATTTCTTTATCGGTCATTGAAGGATATTTTTTTATAAGTGTGGTTAATTCTTTTAGTTTTGTTTTGTTGATAACATCTTCTGCCGATATTTCGCCTATAGAACAAACGTTGCGAGATGTCCTAAAACGGTTTCTAAGGTTAATTTTCTTATTTGCGCTATTTTTATGGGGCTGTTTGATTTCTTGAAAAGGAACAGGGTTTTTCTTTGTGTGGAAAGTGATTCATATTCAGATAGTTGCAATTCTTTTTCGGAAATGTCTATACCCGAAAGTTTCAAAACTTTAAGAATTTCTCCGGCATATTTTTTTGATTTTCCGCCCATTCCTTTTATTGACAAAAGATTTTCCGTGTTTTTGGGTTTTATGTCCGAAATGGCTTTGAGAGTTTTGGTTGCGATTATTTCTTTTTCGTCCACATCGTAATAATCCGCTTTTTTGGCACGCCATTTTATTAACTTGTCGAAAATTTCCGTATCTTTTTTCTCCGTTTTCGGAGATACTTTTTTAATATTGTCCGAGACGGAAAGTTTTGCTTTTTCTGCATAATATTTCGTCAGCGAAAAACCGTCTTTACAAAAATCCAACAACGCTTTTTTGAAATCGTAAGCATAAAACATATTTTGAGAAGCCTCTGCAATTTTTTCTCTTTTGGTTTTGTCGTCGCAAATAAAGTCGAAATTTGTTATTCCGTTTTCTAACAAAGAATTGCATTTTTCTAAGTAATATTTACAACCGTTTTTTATCCTTTCTGACAAAACTTCTTCATTTTCAACGTTTTCTGTTTGGGCATATTTGCTGCGGATGAATTTCAAAAATTTTTCAGATACAACAATCATATTTTCAAAAATTACGGAATCCAATCCTTTTATCGTTCTGAAATTTCCGTAAACCGAACTGCCTGCTAAATCCAAATGTCGTTGCAGAGTTTTCAAAGCGTTGTAAAGTGGCTGAAAATCAAATAAATCACCTACAGAATCAAAAAAATAATCTCGTTTGTCTTTTATTAAAACGGTGTTGTCGGGCATTTTTGCCTCTACCGTTTTAGAAAACGAATCAACCCTCGAATCGTAAATTAAATCCCTGAGCGATAATGGTTTAAGCAAAATCAACCCTTCCAACGTTCTCATCTCGAAAGGGCAACGTAAACTTGTCCGTGAGCAAAACTATGAGAGGCATCAATCATAAGTTTGTTGAAAGTTAAGCCTTGACTTTTGTGAATCGTTACCGCCCAAGCCGTTTTAAGAGGAATTTGTTTGAATGTACCTGCAATTTCTTCCGTAATTTCTTTTGTGTCGGGATTAACGGAATATTTTGTATTGTCCCAAGCCAATTTCCCGACTTTAATTTCATCGTTGTCGCCCTGACATTTTACTATAACAAGTCCGTCTTCAAAACCTATTATCCGTCCGATTTTTCCGTTGTAAAATTCCTTTTGCGGCGTAGGGTCGTTTTTAAGAAACATAACGACGGAATTTTTCTTTAGTTTGAGATTTCTTTCAACAGGAAAAGCACTTTCGGGAAAATCGCCCGTAATTTCTGCCTCAAATTCGTAATAAGGTTCTTTAATTGCCAGAAGATGAGTTTGATTTATTTTTTCGGCTTGTTGATTTGTGGTAACTAAGGTTACGATGTTTTCGCCTTCTTTCGGCGAAAAATCGGGTTGATATTGTTTATTGAGTTTTTCTATTGTTTGATAATTCGCTTTTGACGAGCGTATTTCGTTGAGAATGGAAATAAAATTTTCGTCCGACTGACGGAAAACTTCGTTAAGTTCTATGCAAACGTAATCCGTTTTTTGCCAAGCCTTTGACCCGAAAAAATAAAAAGTATCGTAATATTGCTTTAAAATTTCTTCATCTTCGCCTCTTACAACGGGAGAGAGTTGCTGCATATCGCCGATAAGCAAAATTTGAACTCCGCCGAAAGGCTTTTCGTTGCCTCTGTAACGTCTTAAAACCGAATCAACGGAATCCAACAAATCGGCTCTTACCATAGAAATCTCGTCGATAACGAGTAATTCCAACGAGCGGATAATATCAATTTTTGATTTGTGAAAATTGTATCTTTTGTTTTCGGCTCTTACCGTGCCGGGAATTTGAGGACCTAACGGCAGTTGGAAAAACGAGTGCAACGTTACACCGCCTGCTTAACCGCCGCAACGCCAGTAGGCGAGGTTACAATCATACGTTTGGGCGAGCGTATTTTTAATTGTTTCAAAAAAGTTGTTTTGCCCGTTCCGGCTTTTCCGGTAAGAAAGACGTTTCTACCCGTGTAGAAAAGGTAGTTGAACGCCATTTCCAACCGTCCGTTAAGTCTGAAATTGTCCATTCTTTAATCTAAAATTTTGCTTGCAATATCTGCCATTCTGCTTCTTTCTCCGTGAACCAAATTTATGTGCGTGAAAAAATCCTGACCTTTCATTTTGTCGGCAAGATACGACAAACCGTTGGACCGAAGATCCAAAAACGGACTGTCAATTTGTTCTACATCGCCCGTGAAAACCATTTTTGTTCCTTCACCGGCTCTTGTAATAATCGTCTTAACTTCGTGAGGAGTAAGGTTTTGCGCTTCGTCCACAATGAAAAACGAATTGTTAAGGCTCCGTCCCCTGATGTATGCCAAAGGCGATACCAAAAGTTTTTCTTCTTTTAACATTTTGTCGATGTTTTGCGAACTTTTGGAATTAAGCCCCTGAACTGTTTTTATGACGTTGAGATTGTCGAAAAGCGGCTGCATATAGGGATTGATTTTTTGTTTTTCGTTTCCGGGCAGATAGCCTAAATCTTTGTTGCCTAACGGTACGATAGGACGCGAGAGAAAAATCTGCATAAATTGTTTTTCCTGTTCTAACGCAGCGGCAAGTGCCAAAAGGGTTTTTCCCGTTCCGGCTTTACCAGTAACGGTTATGAGCGTGATTTCGGGACGCAACATTGCATCAATGACGAAACTTTGTTCGGCGTTTCTCGGCGTAATGCCTGTGGCTCTGTGTTTTACAACTTTTCTGATAATGTTGTCCGCTGCCTCGTAACAACACATTGCGTTGTTGTTGCCGTCTCCTACCATAAAATATTCGTTAGGCATAAAATCGACATTAATACCGCTTTCTTCTTTTTTTATTGTTCCTTCGCGGTAAAGTTTTGATACAAAATCGTCCTGAGTGTTTTCGATTAATCTTATTCCTTGAAAAAGTTTTTCGGCGTTTTGTATTTTTCCTGTTTTATAGTCCTGACTTTCAATACCTAAGGCACGGGATTTCATTCTGAGATTTATATCTTGCGATACTAAAATTACGTTTCTTTCTTTGAAATTTTCTTTCATCCAAAGGGCTGCGGCAAGAATTTTGTGGTCGGGAATAGGCTCGGAAAACGAAAGTTGCATTTCTTTGCCGAAGGGTTTTCCGCTTAATATATAGAGTGTGCCTCTGCCTTGACCGAGAGAAACTCCGTTTTCTATATTGAGACAATTTTCGGTTAAATTGTCCAAGTCGCGCATAAATTCCCTTGCGTTGAGATTTATGGTATCGTTGCCTTTTTTAAATTTGTCCAACTCTTCCAAAACCACTATCGGCAACACTAAATCGTTTTCTTCAAAATTGTATATGCTTCTGAAATCGTGCAGGATAACATTTGTATCAAGAACGAAAGTCTTTTTATTACTGCTCATAATTTTAATTAGATTTTAGGGTGAAAAATATGTTTCAAATTTACAAAAAAAATCGGTTGAAAAAAATTTTTTTACAAAAAAAGCGTTATTCATTTTTTTAACGAATAACGCTTTTTTTTTGTAAAAAAAACTTAAAATCCTATATTAAAACCTACTGCGGCTGCAACATCGTCGGCTTGGGGATTGTAACCGAAGACAGCGTAAACGGGCAGCGAAAATTTGTTCGCTATGCGTACTTTTTTCTCGGCGCGTACGGCTATGTTTACGACGTTGAAACCATCGTGTTCGCCCGTTGAGTCGCCGTACCAAGTGGACGGATTAAAAACCATACCAACACACGGACGAAAATCCACTCCTTTTACATTTGCTGTGTAACCGAGTTCAAAATATGTTCCGTAAGCATTTTTTTCGGCTTTATCGGGATTTTCAAATTCGAGCCATTCTTTCTTGTCATCGCCGAAGAAAAGAATGTTCATAGAAGCGTCAAGACCGAAATCGCTTTCCCAATCAACCGAAAATTCCAAAGTGTGAGCCGTTTCATGGGCTTTGTAATTGCCGTATTTGGGTTGGTCTACGTTGGGATTGTTCATCTCGTCCTGAGAGAAATAGTCCGTTAAAGTGAAAGTTACCTGACCTACCGAATATGAGGCGTAAATGTCAAATTCTTTCATATTTCCGTCAAAATCCGTACAATTCCAAAGTCCGAGTGTAAAATCTCCCGCGTTAAAATCCAAATACGGTTGAAAATTTGCGCCTTTCGAGAGCAACTGACCGCGCCAAATGTACGCACTTGTAATGTCAGTTCCGCCGCTGAAAGAAACGTTAGGATGTTTGCTTTCGATTTCGTCTTCCTGGGCGAATGCTGCGCCTAAAAAAAACATTGATAAACACAATAATACAAAAACTTTTTTCATATTTTTTCTTTTTTTAAATTTTTTTTTTTCGGGCGCAAAGGTATAAAAACTGAAAAAAAAAACATAAAAAATAAAATTTTATTTTTTAACTTTGCCCGAATAATTAAACCAAACGTTGAAAAAGAAATTATGTTAATATTTTATCAATCGGACTTAGACGTTATTTACGCCGTAAAAGTCCGCCAAGTCTTAAATAATGAGGACGAAAATAAACTTTTATGGCTTTTCGGAAATGCTAAGCATTTGAAAGAGAGCAAAATAGACGGAGTTTTCGTAGGACCGAGAAAAGAAATGATAACCCCGTGGAGTACCAACGCCGTGGAAATTACCCAAAACATGGGCGTTAGCGGCGTTGAAAGAATCGAAAAATTCATTCCCGTTAAAAACGGTGAAGAACCCTCTTTCGACAAAATGCTTCAAAGGGTTTACGACGGAATCGATACCGCCGTTTTTGACATTACCAAACAGCCCGACCCCGTCGTTTACATCGACGATATGCATTCTTACAACGAAAAAGAGGGTTTGGCTCTCAGCGAAGACGAAATTCTTTATCTCGAAAACCTTTCAAAACAACTCGGACGGAAACTTTCCGACAGCGAAGTTTTCGGTTTTTCGCAGGTTAATTCCGAACATTGCCGTCATAAAATTTTCGGCGGAACTTTTGTAATTGACGGAAAAGAAAAGGAAAAGTCTCTGTTTCAGTTAATTAAAGACACCTCGAAAGCAAATCCGGGCGGAATTGTTTCGGCTTATAAAGACAATGTTGCCTTTTTGGAAGGACATAAAAGCGAACAATTTGCGCCCGAAAGTCCCGATAAACCCTCGGAATTTGAAATAAAAGATGTTGAAACCGTGCTTTCGATGAAAGCCGAAACACATAATTTCCCCACAACAGTTGAGCCTTTCAACGGTGCTGCAACGGGTTCGGGCGGTGAAATCCGCGACCGTATGGCAGGCGGAAAAGGCAGTTTTCCGATTGCGGGAACGGCGGTTTATATGACTTCTTATCCCCTTTGGAAGAAAATTCCGACAATCCAAAACTCTTTTCTGACGGAGGCAGCCGCGACTGGGAACGTCAAATCGAAGAACGGAAATGGCTTTACCAAACCCCTGTTGAAATACTTATAAAGGCGTCAAACGGTGCGAGTGATTTCGGCAACAAGTTCGGACAGCCACTTATTAACGGTTCTCTTTTAACTTTTGAACATTTTGAAGGACAGGACAAATACGGCTTTGACAAGGTTATAATGCAGGCCGGCGGTGTCGGTTACGCAAAAAAACAAGATTGTCTGAAAGGCAAACCAACGCCCGGACTTCCGATTGTGGTTCTCGGCGGCGACAATTATCGAATCGGAATGGGCGGCGGAGCGGTTTCGTCGGTTGCGACGGGTCAGTACGAAAATTCCATCGAACTCAACGCCGTTCAGCGTTCCAATCCCGAAATGCAAAAACGTGTTTACAACGCTATCAGAGGCATTTCGGAAATGGACGTTAATCCTATCGTTTCGGTTCACGACCACGGTGCGGGCGGACATTTGAATTGTCTTTCGGAACTTGTTGAAGAAACCGGCGGAACGATTGAAATCGACAAACTTCCCGTCGGCGACAAAACTCTTTCGTCAAAAGAAATTATCGGTAACGAGTCTCAGGAAAGAATGGGCTTAGTAATTGACCCTCAATACGTTGAGTTGTTACAACGGATTGCTGCAAGAGAACGTGCTCCGATGTACGTTGTCGGAAAAACCACTGACGATATGGTTTTCAAATTTGTCAATCCCGACAAAACTATGCCGATAAATTTGAAATTGGAAGACTTTTTCGGCAAACCGCCTAAGACAATTATGCACGACAAAACGGTTGAGAAAAAATATTCAGCCGTAAAATATTCTGACGATAAATTTTCTGATTATCTTTTACAAGTGCTTCAAATAGAGGCAGTTGCGTGCAAAGATTGGCTTACTAACAAAGTTGACCGTTCGGTAACGGGAAAAGTTGCACGTCAGCAAACTGCGGGACAAATTCAACTTCCGCTTTGTGATTTGGGTGCGGTTTCGGTTGATTACACCGGCACGAAAGGCATTGCAACGGCACTCGGACATGCTCCCGTTGCGGCTTTGATTAACGCTCAGGCGGGTTCGCGGCTTGCGATTTCCGAATCGCTGACTAATATAGTTTTTGCTCCGTTGGAAAATGGTTTAAAATCTATCTCGCTGAGTGCCAATTGGATGTGGCCCTGCAAAAACGAGGGTGAAGATTCGCGGTTGTATTCGGCGGTTGAGGCGGCAAGTAAATTTGCAATCGACCTCGGAATCAACATTCCGACCGGCAAAGATTCTTTGTCAATGACCCAAAAATATCCTGACGGCAGCAAAGTTTTAGCCCCGGGAACGGTTATAATAACTTCGGCGGGCGAGGTTTCTGACGTTAAAAAAATCGTTACACCGGATTTAAAACCCATTGAAAAGTCCGTTATAATTTACATTGATTTTTCTCGTTGCGCTCTTACTTTGGGAGCATCGAGTTTTGCTCAGACGGTAAATTGTTTGGGCGGGAATTGTCCTGACGTTTTGGATACGAAATATTTTGCAGCGGCATTTAACACTGTTCAACAACTTATAAATCAAGAACTTGTTCTTGCCGGACATGACATTTCGGCGGGCGGTTTGATAACAACGTTGTTAGAAATGTGTTTTCCGACGGTATCGGGCGGAATAGAAATCGAATTAACTGACGGTTACGACCTTTGCACAACTCTTTTCAGCGAAAATCCGGGCGTTGTTTTGCAGGTTTCGGACTTGAACCTTGATAAAGTTAAAGAAATACTTGATAATCAAGGCATTAACTATGACGTTTTCGGTAAAACGATTCCGAGCCGCAACCTTAAAATTTCGCATCAAGGCAAAATCAACAATCTTGACATTGATTCTTTGCGTGATACTTGGTTTAAAACATCATACCTTTTAGACAGACTTCAAAGCGGTAAAATTTGTGCCGAAAGCCGTTTTAGCAATTACGACAAACAACCTTTGGAGTTTAAGTTTTCCGACAATTTCAGCGGACAATTTTCACAGTTCGGTATTAATCCGAAGCGTCGTGAAAAAACCGGAATTAAGGCTGCGATAATTCGTGAAAAAGGCATTAACGGCGACCGTGAAATGGCTTACACGCTTTATACGGCGGGTTTTGACGTAAAAGACGTTCATGTAACCGACCTTTCTTCGGGGCGTGAAACGCTTGAAAACGTGAATTTTATCGTTTATTGCGGAGGTTTTTCCAATTCTGACGTTTTGGGTTCGGCAAAAGGTTGGGCAGGTGCGTTGAAATACAACGACAAAGCACGCACGGCGTTGGAAAATTTTTATAAACGTCCTGACACTTTGAGCCTCGGAATTTGCAACGGTTGTCAACTTATGAACGAACTTGAACTCGTTTATCCGGGCAGAAAAAATCATCCGAAATTAAAACACAACATTTCCGGTAAGTTTGAATCTTCGTTTGTCGGAGTGGATATTTTAGATAACAACTCGGTGATGTTCAAGGACTTAGCGGGAATGAAATTAGGCGTTTGGGTTGCTCACGGCGAAGGTCGTTTTTCGCTTGAAGGCTCCGAAAAAGATTACAACATTCCGCTGAAATATTCTTACGGCGAATATCCTGCCAATCCGAACGGTTCGGATTTTAATGCGGCGGCGATAGTTTCCGACGACGGACGGCATTTGTCGATGATGCCTCACCCCGAAAGGGCGATTTTCCCGTGGCAATGGGCTTTTTATCCTTTTGACAGAAAAAACGATGAGGTTTCACCGTGGATTCAGGCGTTCGTAAACCAAGAAAATGGATAGAGGACAAAATCAAAAATTAAAAAAAAGAAAATGCCGCAAATAAAAATGCGGCATTTTTTATTTTAAACAAAAGGGTGTAAAAAAATCAATCCTTTTTAATTACGTCAAGTATTTGATTTGCAATGGCTTTCATACCTTTTGCCGTGGGATGTCCCCATTTTTTGTCAATGTTTTTCAGTTGAATGTATTTTATGTTGTAATGTTTGCAAATTGTAACGGCAGATTCGGTTATGTCGTTGCGTAATTCGCTGTTAATCACGTAATAAATTTTTACATTCGGGTAACGGTTTATGATTTCGTCAAAAAGTTTTGCAAGAGCGGGACGGAAAAAGTACAAATCTCCGCGCGAAAAATTTTCGTATATATAATTCCCGACTTTTACGCCAGCCCAACTGTCGTTAGTACAGCCGAAAATTATTAAAATATCCGGACTGCCCAACCGCGGCAATCTTGTTATGAACGAACGAGGCGAATAATCTTCATCGTTATAGCCTGTGTATGAGATAGTTGCGCCGCTGTACGAATCGTTTTTTTCCAAAAGATAACCGCCTTCTTTTATTAGTTGCCACCACCAAGTGAGTTTTACGTTTACAACATCAGAACGCGAAGTGTCAACTTTTTGAAAATACCACGGTTCGTTGCCTTGGGGAATGTAACCTTCAAATGTCGAATACGAATCTCCTAAAATAGAAATTCTTTCCTTTGTCTGCGCTTTAACTGTTAAAACGCTGAAAATCAATAAAAAAGTGAATATTTTTTTCATATTGAAAAAGTTATAAGAAATTAATTGTTGAACGGAATTCTAAATCCGATATTCCATTGCATACAGCCTGTTTTGCTTTTCATATCTCCGTATTTTACGGGGATTATGTAGCCTACCCCGACAACGAAAATTTTAAAGCACATACCTATTTCGGTTTTTACGGTAAAGGCCGATGCCGTCTGTTGATAGTCTGCATCGTAAACTTTATTGCCGTTTTCGTCGTTTAAAACTTCTACCGCAGAATATTTTAATCTG
>SJYC01047501.1:0-38686 GCA_006408675.1 Madoqua kirkii | reverse complement strand
GGGGGGTGGGGAGGGGGGGGGGGGCCGAGGGGTGGGGGTTCGTACAGATGTTACAAGGCTCCTGGTGTCTCTTGCTTCTCCCAGAGCTACGCAGACCAAAACAAAATCTCAGTCCTGGACTTCTTCAGGAGCCTAAACCCTAGTGGAGAGATGATGATGCCTGTGGGCGAGTTCCGGAAAGCCATGATACAGGTAGGTGGATGCCTCGTGGCCGCAGGCACTGGGTGTGCGTGTATACACGGTGTGTGACAGAGACACGCACGAGCATGTCACAGAGCTTCCCCGCTGGCTGTGAGAAGCCAGCTGATCCACCTTCTCTGTCGAGACCCAGAGGGACAGCTAAGCCTCTGTCCATCACCCCCTGATGTCATTCTCTACTGCATGGCTGGGTGCCACTGGTGACCCAAGATGCTGCCCAAGGACACACGTTCTTCATCTTCAAGGTCTTTCTCCCCATTGCATTTGGCTCCTGGGCAGATTTTACAAAGGAGTAGGATAAGAGACCACATCCCAGCGCCCCAGTGTTTTACCTTAGGCTGTATCATCTTGGCCAAAATCCCACACCTACACATGTAGGATATGATGGAGGTTCTGAGGAACCCCTGACATGCAAGCGTGAACAGGTCTGGCTCCAGAGCACCCCTAGGAAGGATGGGCCCTGCAAGAATAGGACTCTGGGGGGTCCAGAGGGGGCATAGGACCCTCAAAGTAGGGCCTGTGGTGAAGAGGGCTGGCTAGACTCGGTACCAGGGAGATAAGGATGAACTTACCACACTGCAAAGTCACCGCCACCCACTCCACCTGGACTCCTACCTCCTTCCCCCCCAGGGCCCCCTAGATTGAAAAGAAAGGCGTGGGGGTCTGGGCAGTGACCCCCGGGTATCAGGGGGCATTTCTTCCCGCCCTGCAGGGTGTGTGAGTTCAGCTCCCTCAGATCTCTCAGTTGCCAGCTGTGGGCCCAGGGGAGTGAGTGAAGCACTGGGGTGTGTGTGTGTGTGTGTGTGAGAGAGAGAGAGAGAGATGGGGAGGTGGGGGTGGGGAGCAGAGAGCTCCACTGACCTTGCATGTTCTGTCCACCTCCTCAGCAGAACAAGGTCCCCATAAACCGGTACCAAGTCAGGGAGCTGATAAAGAAGCTGGGCGAGAAGACAGGCATGGTGGACTTCAGGTCAGCCCAGCCCCGCTGCCCAGACCTCTCTGGGCTGCCCCTCTGGCCCCCGGAAGGCCCCCAGTTCCATCTAAGGCACCCTGGCTCCAGGGGCCATGCTGGAGCGATGGGGACACACGGAGCAGAGGGCGAGGCCCTGGCGGGGGGACGGGGTGTCAGACACACAGACAAGAGGACAGAGGTGGGGAACCGCGGGTCACTCGACTGCTGGGGCACAGGCAGCCAGGCAGGTGAGATCTCCCTGAAGAGACCAACAAGGACCTTGACAGTGGTCATAACAGAGACCAACATCCATGAGCCCTTACCATGCGCCAAGTGCTCCACCAGTCAGCAGACGGTGCCCGGATTCTCACAGCACCCAACGGGCACTAGTGTGCCCCTCACCCTACTGTGAGGGATGAAACGCAGCTTCAGCAGAGGAGGGCATGGAGCCGAGGGCTCGCAGCCAGGAAGGGGCAGCTGAGGCCTTAGGACCCAGGTCTGCGTGGTCCGGGCACCTGCTTCCCTGTGCCAGACCTCCGGGCTGAGGCTGCAGGGCGTGCCGGTCTGCACAGGGCCCTGCAGCTGTGTGTCTGGAGGAAGCCCTCAGGACTGCGGAGGAGGCCCTGTCTGACCCTGCCCCACGGCCCTCCCCCAGGACCTCTGTCCCTGCCTCTGTCAGTGAACCTCCCGCGTGGGGGAGCCGCTGCCACTGCTGGAACTCGGCTCTAACAGTAAGGGGGAGGCTGTGCACAGGACTCTCAGTCTCCAAGTCTTTGAACGGGGTGATAAACACAGCACCCAAGAGAGTTTCATAACAATCGAGTGGAGACGCTGTACATGAGGGGCTGGCACATGATGCTCCTGGTCAGGAGCGACACCATCATCCAGCAAGCATCGCCCCAGCAGGGTGGTTCAGGCATGCCCCCCACCTTGAGGGGCCCCCACCCCGACTCGCCCTCTCTAAAGCGCCACCTCCTGTTCCTTGGGACTGGTGGGAGGAACCCAAGGCAGAGGGCTGGAGATCAGGCCGTGTGGCCATCGAGAGGCGGAGCTGAGGCCTCGGGACCCAAGTGGGGAGCTCTAGCGGGCACCTCGAATTCCCCTGCAGTCACACACACTGCAGGTCTGTTAGTTCCGATTGAAGAGCAGAGTCATCTTTCTTTTTTATTGTTGCTTGAAATTATCATTTTTTTGTTACAAATCATGTCTACTTGTAAAAGGTCTAAGTCCACAGAAGTGCCATAGGGAGAAAATGAAGGCACTCTCTCACCTGCCCCCACAGCTCCCGCTTCCCCAGAGTGCACTTATGAGCAAGCCCAGGTGCATGCTTCGGGAACTTTTCTCACATACTTGCAATCGTGTGTGTGTGTGTGTGTGTTCTCCAAGTGTTAAAAACATGGACTCTGGGACTGGGCCACCTTAGTTCCAAACCCAGCTCCACTCCTGTGGAACTGGGCAGTTTACCCAACCTCCCGGTGCCTCAGTCTCCTCATCTGTATATAGGGCTGGGAGCTTTCAAGGATTAAATGACTTAAAGCCTATGAAGCACATAGAACACTGGCTGGCATGTGGTAGACTCACAGTATTTTACTATATGTTATTTGACCCTCACACACACACACACACACACACACACACACACAGAGTTTCTTATTTATCATAAATAGAAGCAGACCAAGGCTTCCCTGGTGGCTCAGATGGTAAAGAATCCGCCTGCAATGCAGGAGATCCGGGTTCAATCCCTGGGTCGGGAAGATCCCCTGGAGAAGGACATGGCAACCCACTCCAGTATTCTTCCCGGGAGAATCCCACAGGCAGGGGAGCCTGGTGGGCTGCAGTCCCTGGGGTCGCAGAGTCAGACACGACTGAGCGACTAACAGGGGCACAGACCGCGCTGTCACAGTCCTCTGGCCTTGCTCTGCCTTACAGGATGGTTTGGCAAACTGTCCGCGTTAGTATCTTTAGATCTGTCTCAGCCTTGTCAACCACCACATGGTATATCACAGTGCAGAAAGAGACTCTCTTACCGGCTGTTAGGTTATTCCCAATGTTTTGCTGCCACAAGTAACAGTCACCAACTTTCTTTCGTATGTCGTGTCTGCACACCTGTTTGTCTAACGTGAGTTGGGTGGCTCAGACCCAGGATGAGCACATCCACATTCTAAAATTAGATCTACCACCAAAGCTGACAACGTAAACCCATCCTCATCCCTGTCTGGATGCTGAACCTCACCTCAGGCATTGCTTTGCCAAGACGAGAGATGGGTTTACACGTTGCCTTACTGGGGTTCGAGCCTGTCTAAACACTCTCGGCAATCAGCCATGAGGCTGCATCGGCACTCACCGTTATCCCCTTACCTTTCAATACAGTTTCTTGAAAATGATGAGGTCATAGCAACACGTCCGGTCTGGGAAGACGTCTCGGCGACACAGAACTTCTGGCACGTCAGCTGGTGGCAGGGGAGGAGGCGGAGAGCTGGCTGAAACCTCGGTGGACAGACCCCAAGGCCAGGGCTGTGAGCCAGCCAATAAAGTCTGGCTTGGGTCTCCGGGCTGCTGGTGGCCTGCCCTTCCCCTGGGAGCACCCTCCGGTTTTAGGGGGCCCGTCCTTGGCGGCCTCATCAAGAGCCATGAGACAGGTTGGGAGCGGGTGGGGTCGCTGGGTGACGGATGAGAGCGGTGGGGGAAAGGTCAGCGCACGCAAGCAGTCGCCACCGAGCCTGTGAACTGTGTCTAGGGGGATGGCTGAGACTCGGGAGGAAGTGGCAGAGGCAGCAGTGCTCAGGAAGTGAGGACGGGCCTCTGCACGCACAGTCCAGGGTGTCACGTGGAGAGAGTCTGGGTGGGAGACGGAGTGAGCTGGCAGCCAGTGTGGCCTGGCATGGCCTGGCCACCCGACCTTGGAGCCTCATGGTTCCACCTGAAAAGTGGGACAGCTGAAACCAAAGATCCCCCATCGGTTCTAGGGATCTGCCATGCTGCATTTCTTTGTAAAATTCCTTGGGAGACTGGGGAGGCGTGAGGAGCTTAGCAAAAGAAGAGCAGCTGTGGCCAAGAACAGCATGTGCTGAGCCAGCGGGGGGAGTGGGTGCCTTCAGGGGTTCTGATTAAGCCTGCCAGCCGCCTCTGGGACAGACAAGGGCAGGAACTGTCTTTTGTACCTGTGCAGTGCCTGCTTATAGTAGGTGCTCAATAAAAACAAGAGGGTGAGATGAAAAAACTCATGCACTTGGCAATTGTTTTGGGCAAGAGAGGGAAAGCTGGGAGAGTTTGGGGTTGCCCAGGGACCAACACTTTGGAGCACCAGGGAAGTACTGGAATGGCACTGGGAATCAAGGCACAGCCCTCTGGGTTCACGTTACTTCTTCATTAGGAGTGGAGATGATATTAAGCCCTTTCTGCATGTGAGGTAAAAGCATGATCTGAAAATCTCTGTCCCTCTCCCCACAGCTTATTTTCCTCTCCCTTCCCTCATTCAGAGTCTTAGCCTAAAGTTGAATTTCTATTAATTAGACTGTTGTATGGGCTCAGAGTCAAAATTAGGATGATGAAAATAAGGCAATAGAAGGGGTTTGCGAGCTGAAATTCACATCTATCCCACCCATCAGGGTATGTAGATATATTTGACTCCCCAAATAAATCGGATCCCCTTGAAGTCAGGGAGCTTGCCTTTTAAGACTATTCTAACCCTAGAAATTCTCCATCAAGTTCATGCTCATAACTGAGCATCCAGTAATTACTGGTGTCTGCGTGGAACCCTGAGGATTATGAGGCTATTACATCCAAATTTGTTATGGACTGTAGACTGTTGTTCATTCATTGTTTGGTCACTCAGTCATGTCCAACTCTTTGCAGCCCAATGGACAGCAGCCTGCCAGGCTTCCCTGTTCTTCACCATCTCCCAGAGTTTGCTCAAACTCATGTCCGTTGAGTTGGTGATGCCATCCAACCATCTCATCCTCTGTCGTCCCCTTCTCTCGCCTTCAATATTTCCCAGCATCACAGTCTTTTCCAATGAGTCAGTTCTTCGCGTCAGGTGGCCTAAGTACTGGAGCTTCAGCTTCACCATCAGTCCTTCCAATGAACATTCAGAACTTATTTCCTTTAGGTTGGACTGGTTGGATCTCCTTGCTATCTAAGGGACTCTCAAGGGATCAATGAAAACAGCAATGTTTTCTCAAAATGTTTTTATTCACCTAAAAGAGAAAAGGGAGCACATTTTCTTCACACACACACACACACACACACACACACACACAGAGTTTCTTATTTATCATAAATAGAAGCAGACCAAGGCTTCCCTGGTGGCTCAGATGGTAAAGAATCCGCCTGCAATGCAGGAGATCCGGGTTCAATCCCTGGGTCGGGAAGATCCCCTGGAGAAGGACATGGCAACCCACTCCAGTATTCTTCCCGGGAGAATCCCACAGGCAGGGGAGCCTGGTGGGCTGCAGTCCCTGGGGTCGCAGAGTCAGACACGACTGAGCGACTAACAGGGGCACAGACCGCGCTGTCACAGTCCTCTGGCCTTGCTCTGCCTTACAGGATGGTTTGGCAAACTGTCCGCGTTAGTATCTTTAGATCTGTCTCAGCCTTGTCAACCACCACATGGTATATCACAGTGCAGAAAGAGACTCTCTTACCGGCTGTTAGGTTATTCCCAATGTTTTGCTGCCACAAGTAACAGTCACCAACTTTCTTTCGTATGTCGTGTCTGCACACCTGTTTGTCTAACGTGAGTTGGGTGGCTCAGACCCAGGATGAGCACATCCACATTCTAAAATTAGATCTACCACCAAAGCTGACAACGTAAACCCATCCTCATCCCTGTCTGGATGCTGAACCTCACCTCAGGCATTGCTTTGCCAAGACGAGAGATGGGTTTACACGTTGCCTTACTGGGGTTCGAGCCTGTCTAAACACTCTCGGCAATCAGCCATGAGGCTGCATCGGCACTCACCGTTATCCCCTTACCTTTCAATACAGTTTCTTGAAAATGATGAGGTCATAGCAACACGTCCGGTCTGGGAAGACGTCTCGGCGACACAGAACTTCTGGCACGTCAGCTGGTGGCAGGGGAGGAGGCGGAGAGCTGGCTGAAACCTCGGTGGACAGACCCCAAGGCCAGGGCTGTGAGCCAGCCAATAAAGTCTGGCTTGGGTCTCCGGGCTGCTGGTGGCCTGCCCTTCCCCTGGGAGCACCCTCCGGTTTTAGGGGGCCCGTCCTTGGCGGCCTCATCAAGAGCCATGAGACAGGTTGGGAGCGGGTGGGGTCGCTGGGTGACGGATGAGAGCGGTGGGGGAAAGGTCAGCGCACGCAAGCAGTCGCCACCGAGCCTGTGAACTGTGTCTAGGGGGATGGCTGAGACTCGGGAGAAGTGGCAGAGGCAGCAGTGCTCAGGAAGTGAGGACGGGCCTCTGCACGCACAGTCCAGGGTGTCACGTGGAGAGAGTCTGGGTGGGAGACGGAGTGAGCTGGCAGCCAGTGTGGCCTGGCATGGCCTGGCCACCCGACCTTGGAGCCTCATGGTTCCACCTGAAAAGTGGGACAGCTGAAACCAAAGATCCCCCATCGGTTCTAGGGATCTGCCATGCTGCATTTCTTTGTAAAATTCCTTGGGAGACTGGGGAGGCGTGAGGAGCTTAGCAAAAGAAGAGCAGCTGTGGCCAAGAACAGCATGTGCTGAGCCAGCGGGGGGAGTGGGTGCCTTCAGGGGTTCTGATTAAGCCTGCCAGCCGCCTCTGGGACAGACAAGGGCAGGAACTGTCTTTTGTACCTGTGCAGTGCCTGCTTATAGTAGGTGCTCAATAAAAACAAGAGGGTGAGATGAAAAAACTCATGCACTTGGCAATTGTTTTGGGCAAGAGAGGGAAAGCTGGGAGAGTTTGGGGTTGCCCAGGGACCAACACTTTGGAGCACCAGGGAAGTACTGGAATGGCACTGGGAATCAAGGCACAGCCCTCTGGGTTCACGTTACTTCTTCATTAGGAGTGGAGATGATATTAAGCCCTTTCTGCATGTGAGGTAAAAGCATGATCTGAAAATCTCTGTCCCTCTCCCCACAGCTTATTTTCCTCTCCCTTCCCTCATTCAGAGTCTTAGCCTAAAGTTGAATTTCTATTAATTAGACTGTTGTATGGGCTCAGAGTCAAAATTAGGATGATGAAAATAAGGCAATAGAAGGGGTTTGCGAGCTGAAATTCACATCTATCCCACCCATCAGGGTATGTAGATATATTTGACTCCCCAAATAAATCGGATCCCCTTGAAGTCAGGGAGCTTGCCTTTTAAGACTATTCTAACCCTAGAAATTCTCCATCAAGTTCATGCTCATAACTGAGCATCCAGTAATTACTGGTGTCTGCGTGGAACCCTGAGGATTATGAGGCTATTACATCAAATTTGTTATGGACTGTAGACTGTTGTTCATTCATTGTTTGGTCACTCAGTCATGTCCAACTCTTTGCAGCCCAATGGACAGCAGCCTGCCAGGCTTCCCTGTTCTTCACCATCTCCCAGAGTTTGCTCAAACTCATGTCCGTTGAGTTGGTGATGCCATCCAACCATCTCATCCTCTGTCGTCCCCTTCTCTCGCCTTCAATATTTCCCAGCATCACAGTCTTTTCCAATGAGTCAGTTCTTCGCGTCAGGTGGCCTAAGTACTGGAGCTTCAGCTTCACCATCAGTCCTTCCAATGAACATTCAGAACTTATTTCCTTTAGGTTGGACTGGTTGGATCTCCTTGCTATCTAAGGGACTCTCAAGGGATCAATGAAAACAGCAATGTTTTCTCAAAATGTTTTTATTCACCTAAAAGAGAAAAGGGAGCACATTTTCTTATCAAAGTTATTTCTGAGTGTGTAGTTTTGGAGGAATGATGGACATATGGATAAGCCACCATCCAGGACCCTCCGGCCCACCCCTTGACACACATCCCCATCACAGAGGCCCAGCTGAAACCCTGCCTGCAGCAACTCTGGAACCTGCCCAGGTGTGGCATAGTTCCTACTTATGGCCACTAGGTGTCAGGTCAGCTTCAAAAGTCTACCTGAGGACTGTTCAATCAGCTTGCTTTGTGGTCCTTGCTCTGCCCTTACTCTGACTTCCCAAACTTCTCCCCCAGGAGCCTGGCATGATGTCAGAGCCCCAAAGCGTCCAGCAGCCTGATGCTTGGACAGACCTGTCCTCATTATGAAGCAAAGTCACTCACATCAACCACACACCCTTGTGTGTGTGTGTTAGTCGTTCAGTCATGTCTAACTCTTCGCAACCCCACGGACTATAGCCTGCCAGGCTTCTCTGTCCATGGGAGTCTCCAGGCAAGAATACTGGAGTGGACTGCCATTCCCTTCTCCAGAGAAACTTCCCAACCCAGGGACTGAACCCTGGTCTCCTGCATCACAGGCGGATTCTTTACCATTTGAGCTACAGGGAAGTCTTGCACCCTTGTTGTGAGGAAGAAAACCAGGTGCTCAGTACAAGCTCCAGAAATATTCAGGCCCCCACCCCCAGCCAGCCCACCTTGGAGCTGGGCAAGACCTGAGAAGAGCCCTGCTCCCTTTAGGGAGCACTACACAAGAACCCACCCACTGCCGAGGGACTGACTCACGCTTTAGCAGCTCGCCATGTCAGGAGGCTGCCGGCAGGAGGACCCCAGCAGAAGCTGAGGACCAGGGTAGAAAGAGAGAGGCTGGCTGGTCAGAGATGGCCAGGCAACAAAGGGGGTTAGCTGAAGTGCAGGGACCCAGAGCATGCCCTTCTTCCATGGCCAACCTCAGTTCAGTTGCCCTTCTTCCATGGCCAACCTCAGTTCAGTTCAGTCGCTCAGTCATGTCCGACTCTTTGTGACCCCATGAACCTCTCGCCAGGCCTCCCTGTCCATCACCAACTCCCAGAGTTCACCCAAACCCACGTCCATTGAGTCGGTGATGCCATCCAACCATCTTATCCTCTGTCCCCTTCTCCTCCTGCACTCAGTCTTTCCCAGCATGAGTCTTTTCAAATGAGTCAGCTCTTCACATCAGGTGGCCAAAGTATTGGAGTTTCAGCTTCAACATCAGCCCTTCCAGTGAACACCCAGGACTGATCTCCTTTAGGATAGATTGGTTGGATCTCCTTGCAGCCCAAGGGACTCTCAAGAATCTTTTCCAACACCACACTTCAAAAGCGTCAATTCTTCTGCACTCAGCTTTTTTATAGTCCAACTCTCACATCCATCCATGACCACTGGAAAAACCATAGCCTTGACTAGATGGACCTTTGTTGACAAAGTAATGTCTCTGCTTTTTAATATGCTGTCTAGGTTGGTCATAACTTTTCTTCCAAGGAGTAAGCGTCTTTTAATTTCATGGCTGCAGTCACCATCTGCAGTGATTTGGAGCCCAAGAATATAAAGTCAGCCACTGTTTCCACTGTTCTCCCATCTATTTGCCATGAAGTGATGGGACCGGATGCCATGATCTTATTTTTCTGAATGTTGAGCTTTAAGCCAACTTTTTCATTCTCCTCTTTCACTTTCATCAAGAGGTCCTTTAGTTCTTCTTCACTTTCTGCCATAAGGGTGGTGTCATCTGCATTTCTGAGGTTATTGATATTTCTCCTGGCAATCTTGATTCCAGCTTGTGTTTCCTTCAGCCCAGCGTTTCTCATGATGTACTCTGCATAACTCAGCTTTACTATTTTTTTTAAATTTTGAAAGTATGATAATACATTTACTGGAAACTTGGAAAATACAGGACAAAGTTACATGCAGTTCCACTATATATTACAATTATTTTTTAAGTAGATAAATTAAGATTTTTAGTTGGAATTTCAATAGCAAACTCTCAAAAATTAATAGAATAAAAATATAGAAATGTAGGATATAGTAGACCTGAAAAGCACCATGAACCAATTCAACATAATTAAGATTTATACAATTTTCACACAACAGTAGGATATAAATTCAAGTTTCCATAGACTATAAACTAGGAGACACTGGAACACATCCAGGGACATGAAACGAGGTGTAAAAATTTCATGGTCTGAAGGTACTGCAATCATACAGCCTGTTATCACTGTGGAATCAATATCAAAAGATATTTGAAAATAACACATATTTAAAGTACGATGTGACATTTACCAAGAGAAGTCTTTGACTTAGCCATTGAAAGCCTCGAGAAAGTCAGAACACTGAAAAACCACCAAGGCTGATTGCAGAGAAGAAAAACACCTAAATGAGAAATTAATATCAAAGATACTATTTAAAAAAACATGTATTTGAAAATTACATGTCAACTTTTAAATGATGGGTGTATCTTAGAAACCATAACAAGGAAAATTACAAAATATTTGTAAAAATGAAAAGAGAATTTACCAGAATTTGTTGCATGCAGCTAAAGCTGCTCAGTGCAACTAAATACAATGTAGAATTTTGAATAAGATTCAAAAAGCAAACAGTGGACACCAGCATAAAATTTTATGAAGTTTGAACAAAATTTGTGCTTTAGTTAATAACTGTGTGCGTGTGTGTGTGTTAGTCACTCAGTCATGTCCAACTCTGCAACCCCATGGATTGTACCCTACCAGGCTCCTCTGTCCATGGGACTCTCCAAGCAAGAATACTGGAGTGGGCTGCCATTTCCTTCTCCAAGGGACCTTACCAACCCAGGGATTGAACACTAGTCTCCCTCATTGCTGACAGATTCTTTACCATCTGAGCCACCAGGGAAGCCCCTCACATGTTAATGTCCTGGGTTTTTTGTTTGTTTTGGCTTGTTTTTGTACAACATAGCATTTCTTTATATTCTCAGAATTGGATTATAAGTTTCAAGCCTCATACAATTTTTTTTTAATCACTAAGATAATAACCTTTCCAGACTTTCAGCTGCTGCTGCTAAGTCGCTTCAGTCGTGTCCGACCCTGTGCGACCCCAGAGATGGCAGCCCACCAGGCTCCGCCATCCCTGGGATTCTCCAGGCAAGAACACTGGAGTGGGTTGTCATTTCCTTCTCCAGTGCATGAAAGTGAAAAGTGAAAGAAGTCACTCAGTCACGTCCGACTCTTAGCGACCCCATGGACTGCAGCCTACCAGGCTCTTCCGTCCATGGGATTTTCCAGGCAAGAGTACTGGAGTGGGGTACCATAGATTTTCAGCAGTAATACTAAATGCCAAAATACATGGAACTATATCAAAGTTTTGAGTGAATATAGAAATTGAGCATTCTATTCATACTAAATCAAACAAGTAGAATCAAAATGTCATAAACTTTTTAGCTTGGCAAAAATTAATATAATTTCCAAAATATATGTTTATATTATAAACACTATATATATACATACACACAAAAGCCTTTCTACCATGCTTGATAAAGGCTTGAGAAAAAACAACAACCAAGAAAGAGATGGAGGATCTTTTACTTTTATCCAGTTTGTTTCACTTTTTCTATTTCATATTCAGTGTCCCCGTTTCGTTAAGTTTATGTTTTTCAGTTTCTCCAACTCAGTTTGGCTTTGTGCATTAACTCTTTGTTTTGTTTTAATTTGTGTTGAAGTTTGGTTGATTTATACTGCTGAGATGGTTTCAAGTGTACAGTAAAGTGAATGAGTTATACATAGATACATATCAACTCTTTTTTAGATTCTTTTCCCATATGGATCATTACAGAGTACTGAGTGGAGTTTCCTGTGCTGAACTGTAGGTCCTTATTAGTTGTCTATCTATATAGTTTTGATTGTATATCAGTCCCAAACTCCCAACTTTTCTTTCTCCTTTTTTTCCCCTCATGGTAACCATAAGTTTGTTTTCTACATCTGTGACTCTATTTCTGTTTTTTAAATGAGTTCATTTGTTCAGTTTTTTAAGATTCCACATATAGGGGCTTCCCTGGTGGTCCAGTGGTTGAGATTTGGAGCTCCCAATGCAGGAGGCCTGAGTTCAATCCCTGGTCAGGGAACTAGATCCCACATGCAGCAACTAAAAATCCCATGTGCTGCAACTAAGACCAGGAGCAGCCAAATAAATAAATAAAAATAAGTTTCTTTTAAAAAAAAAGATTCCACATATAAGCAGTATCATATGATATTTTCTTATCTGACTTACTTTACTCAGTATGGCAATCTCTAGGTCCATCCATGTTACTGCAAATGTCATTATTTTGCCCGCTTTTATGGCTGAGTACTATTTCAGTGTATATTTACCATATCTTCTTTATCCACTCCCCTGTTGATGGACATTTAGGTCGCTTCCATGTCTTTGTTATTGTAAATAGTCCTGCAGTGGACATTGGCGTGCATGCATCCTTCTGAATGATGGTTTTCTCCAGACACATGTGCACTAACTATTTGCATCCTCTCAGGACACTGTGCAGTGAGTCTGTGGTCATCCCCGTTTTATCGCTGAGGGAACACAGACATGGAGAAGTTGAGCACCTCACCCAAAGTCTTCTGCTAGTAAGAAGCAAGGCTGAGATTCAGACCTACCTCAGCTCTGTAACCTTGAGCTGGTCACTCAACCTCCCTGGGTCTCCATCTCCTAATCTGTTAATAGCATGATAATGGTACCCACTCCCCCCTAGAGTTGCGTGTGAAACGCTGAACCCCAGGCCTGGCACAGGAAGTCCTTAATATAAGCATGCCCTCATCACAGCAAGTTCCTCTCCTCCGAGGAGGGCTGCAGGGAGCTGAAGGTACCTTAGGGACCAAACTGAGCAGCCATCTTTGAAACACCCAAGTACTGGGTCTTTGAAACACCAGGGAAGCATTCCAGTCTCGGGCTTTGGTTTAACTCTCGAGTGAAATCAAAGGAATATGTCCAGAATCTTAAGAACTGAGGAGAGGTGGCAGGGCCAGGGACCAGGAGCGTGCTGTGAGCAACACGGGGGATGAGGTGGACATCTGGCCTTTTTCTTGGTTCCTAAGATCTGAAGCCCCTTCCTGGGCTGGGAGGGTCCCACCTTACAGGCTCTGGGAGGGGCAGCTGGGACTTGTAGCTTGGACCTACATCAGACACGCGCACTCTGGGCTCGATTCAGGAGCTGGCAGCCGAAGAAGCTAAGGCCACAGAGACTTCCCTCTGGCGTCTGTGTCTCTGCGGTTGGATGGAGCCCCTGAGCTGTGGTGGGGAGGAGGGGACAGTTCTGAGTGCCGCCCACAGGTCAGCAGTGCCCGCTGCAGCCTCTGTGTGACTGTGCTGGCAGCTGCAGTGTCCTCAGGGGACCCGGCTGCCCTGCCAAGCGGGGGCCTAGCTTGGAATTGGTTTTGTTTGGTTTCATTTTTGAACAAAAGAAAACAATGATTGGCAAGGCAAGCCTGTGTCCTAAACACTGACCTTGAACTAAAGGGAAACGGTGACCTTGAACTAGAATAAAGGAACAGAGCTCCTTCTGGAAGGAGACATTCTAGAGAAGAGAAACAAAGGGCAGTGGGGTGGGGTGGGGTGGGGGAGCGGCTTCTGGGGCTCAGCGAGACAGTGTTGCGATCCTGGGAGACCTCTCTGCTGTTTTTCCACCTCTGTCTTAGAGAGTTCCTTGGAGGGCAAGGAGATCAAACCAATCAGTCCTAAAGGAAATCAGTCATGAATATTTATTGGAAGGACCGATGCTGAAGCTGAAGCCCCAATACTTTGGCCACCTGATGCGAAAAACTGACTCCTTAAAAAAAAGATTCTGATGCTGGGAAGGCAGGAGGAGAAGGGGCCGACAGAGTATGAGATGGTCGGATGGCATCACCGACTCAATGGACATGATTTTCAGTAAACTCTGGGAGTTGGTGATGGACAGGGAGGCCTGGCGTGCTGCAGCTCATTAGGTTGCAAAGAGTCGGACAGGACTGAGCGACTGAACTGAAGCTGACTGGCTAGATGTGCCTGGGATGAATGAAGCTAGCCCTGGTGAGTGCACCCATGTGCTACGGTATAATGTGAAAAGGACAGGTCTTTTTCCAGTTCCTAGCAGGTGCTTCAAAAAGTCCTTGGAATTTCCTGAGTGAGGGGAGTGCCTTTGTTATGCTAATGAGGGGTCTCCGGGTGGGCCCCACCTAGCTTCCTGGATAGACCACGGGTGTGAGCGGACCGGCTGTTCAGCCAGTAGAAAGCCAGGGCGCTGGAGAGTGAGTCACTCGTTAGGCACTGTTCAATCAGGCCCGCCTACACCGTGAGAAGTAATGAAACCCCAGTGAACACGCTGGACACTGGGGTTCTGGGGAGCGTCCTGGGAGGTGACGTGCCCCAGCTCCACACCCTCTCCCCCAGGTCCTGCCCTGCAGGCCTCTTCATCTGGCTGCTCCTGAGTTGTAACCTTTATAAAATAAATGAACCTGCCATCAACAGAACAGCACTTACAGTGAGTTCCAAGTTTCAGGTAGTGAATTACAAACCTGAAGGGGCATGGGAACTCACTGCTTTGTTTCTGGCTGGTCAGGCGTGCTGGTCCTGGAGAGCCCGCTTGTGGCTGGAAGCACAGTGGGGGTAATCTGTGGGGGACCCGGTGCTTAACCTGTGGAGTTGACGCTAACTCCGTTAACTGCATTGCGGCAGACCCCAGGTGATGTCACCCTAGGTGCAGCAGAAATGTGTACGCAAAGACACGCTCGCATCTGAATTACAGGGCATGGTATGTGTACTTGAATGTGTCCACGCCCAACAGGAAAGGTTTGCCGGTGTACTAACCCCTAGACCCGCCTGCCAGCATCCTAACAGCAGGGTTTCAATGCAGCCGCTCCTGGGGATGTACCAGGAGCTCTCCCGGCTGTACCTCGATCTTGCCAGCAGAGGGCGCGCCAATCCCACAAGTCCTCTGACTCGGGACCACGGTCTCAGCTCTAAGGCAGGGTTGGGGGAAAACAGAAAAAGAAAATAGGATTCCAGACTGGCTCAGGGAAATAAATCCTTACTGCTGTTTAGTCTCTAAGTCGGGTCCAGCTCTTGAGATCCCATTAACTGTAGCCTGCCAGGCTCCCCTGTCCTTGGATTTTCGCAGGCAAGAATACTGGAGTTGGTTGCCATTTCCTTCTCCAGGGCATCTTTTTGACCCACGGATCAAACCCATGGCTCCTGCACTGCAGGTGGATTCTTCACCACTGAGCCACCTGGGAATTCTTACTGGGTGCCTGCAAAAAGGCAGCAATGCAGCTGGCTCCAGCAACACATGGGTGGTCTGGGTCAGAACCTTCAGTCTGCCCCCTCACCGTCTGATGCCTGGGTCAGAACCCTCAGTCTGCCCCCTCACCGTCTGATGCAGGTTCTTGGAGCCTGAGTCCTGAGTGAGGGGAGTGCCTTTGTTATGCTAATGAGGGGTCTCCGGGTGGGCCCCACCTAGCTTCCTGGATAGACCACGGGTGTGAGCGGACCGGCTGTTCAGCCAGTAGAAAGCCAGGGCGCTGGAGAGTGAGTCACTCGTTAGGCACTGTTCAATCAGGCCCGCCTACACCGTGAGAAGTAATGAAACCCCAGTGAACACGCTGGACACTGGGGTTCTGGGGAGCGTCCTGGGAGGTGACGTGCCCCAGCTCCACACCCTCTCCCCCAGGTCCTGCCCTGCAGGCCTCTTCATCTGGCTGCTCCTGAGTTGTAACCTTTATAAAATAAATGAACCTGCCATCAACAGAACAGCACTTACAGTGAGTTCCAAGTTTCAGGTAGTGAATTACAAACCTGAAGGGGCATGGGAACTCACTGCTTTGTTTCTGGCTGGTCAGGCGTGCTGGTCCTGGAGAGCCCGCTTGTGGCTGGAAGCACAGTGGGGGTAATCTGTGGGGGACCCGGTGCTTAACCTGTGGAGTTGACGCTAACTCCGTTAACTGCATTGCGGCAGACCCCAGGTGATGTCACCCTAGGTGCAGCAGAAATGTGTACGCAAAGACACGCTCGCATCTGAATTACAGGGCATGGTATGTGTACTTGAATGTGTCCACGCCCAACAGGAAAGGTTTGCCGGTGTACTAACCCCTAGACCCGCCTGCCAGCATCCTAACAGCAGGGTTTCAATGCAGCCGCTCCTGGGGATGTACCAGGAGCTCTCCCGGCTGTACCTCGATCTTGCCAGCAGAGGGCGCGCCAATCCCACAAGTCCTCTGACTCGGGACCACGGTCTCAGCTCTAAGGCAGGGTTGGGGGAAAACAGAAAAAGAAAATAGGATTCCAGACTGGCTCAGGGAAATAAATCCTTACTGCTGTTTAGTCTCTAAGTCGGGTCCAGCTCTTGAGATCCCATTAACTGTAGCCTGCCAGGCTCCCCTGTCCTTGGATTTTCGCAGGCAAGAATACTGGAGTTGGTTGCCATTTCCTTCTCCAGGGCATCTTTTTGACCCACGGATCAAACCCATGGCTCCTGCACTGCAGGTGGATTCTTCACCACTGAGCCACCTGGGAATTCTTACTGGGTGCCTGCAAAAAGGCAGCAATGCAGCTGGCTCCAGCAACACATGGGTGGTCTGGGTCAGAACCTTCAGTCTGCCCCCTCACCGTCTGATGCCTGGGTCAGAACCCTCAGTCTGCCCCCTCACCGTCTGATGCAGGTTCTTGGAGCCTGAGCTTACAAACCAGGGGCCCTCTTAAAAAAAAAAAAATACAAATTTACAAATATAATGTCAGGCATAGTACACTCATCCCGGACTGGACCATGAGCCCCTGGTGTCTGGGCTGAACTGTCCACACATAGATCCCCACACTGAGCACCATTCCTGGGGCAGAGCAGGGGGGAAACGCAGAGATACTCAGTGTATACAGTCAAAGATGGGAGAATGAGCAAAGCGGACCCTGCTCTCAGCAGCCCCACTGTGGGCTTTCCTGAGAGCTGTTCCCACAGACACGCTCTCGGGAACCCTGGCAGTGCACGCTGCAGACGCGTTTGGGGTGAACGCCCACAGAGACTCCCGACAGCAAGACTGGCCCCGAGCTGCAGCTCCAGCCAAACGGTGGAAGCAGACACTCCAAGGGCACCGGGAAAGCGGGGGACGGACTGGACACCTGTTGGGAAATCCCCAGGGCGGATCCGCAGGGAAGAATCCACACAGGTGTTTCTTCCAGAAGAGGCCCCCTTGGTGACACACTCCCCGGCCCCCCAACCTCACAGGGACGGACTCTCCCAACTGCCACGACCCCAGCCTCACAGAGCTGGGAAGGGGATAAATCAGCCAGGAACCAGCCAGCTTGGTGGGGGGTCTCCCGTGAAGGAGCCTCAGTGGTGGGGACCCTACAGAGGGGTGGAGAGGGTGAGCCCACACTCAGTTCTGCCCCCCTCCCAGCCCCCGGCCGATGCAGAGCCGCTCCTGGCCCTCCTCTGGTCCAGCAGCACATCAAGGAACCCGGGTGAGGGTAGGGGTGCAGGCTGGGAGTCCCACCGACCTGTGTGGCACTCCCGACGCAACCCTTGCCCACCTTCCCTTGTTCTTTATGGGGGGAGGGGTCTTACCACGTGCCAGGCCCTGTGTGTGGCACCAGGGTCAGAGTCTTAAACATCGCCATGGGCCAGGTGTGAATTCAAGGGGCAGCTCCACTCAGGGACACGGGGCTTAAGCCCGATCAGAGAGGTGGACGTTGATCAGACAGGCACTCCAACAGGGCCACTCTGAAGACTGCCGCGGAGGAAGGGCAGCTGGGGACAACGAGGCAGCCCTGCGGCCTAGAACCAGCTTCCCAGCTAATCTGACTCACTGTGACAGTAACAGTGAGACCTGCCGCCTACGGCTTTTGTGAGAGTCGATGGGACCCTGCACACAGACCGCCGGGACCCCTGGCCAGGTCCTCGGTGCACCCTAAGTGGAAGGTGGCAGGCTTTGGGAGCCTGAGGGTGCGGCTGCAGTCAGGGGGGGCTTGCCCAGGCTGTGGCGGCCAGGGCAGAGGAGCTGTGGTCAGGCCCACCTTCCCCCTGGACTCGGCCTTTCCCTGCAACAGGAGGGCCAGCTTCCCGCCTGCTCCCTGACCTTGGCCAGCCGCCGCCGCCAGAGCCCAGCACAATTTCCAGGTCAGTACACTCCTGATCGGGCCCTGCCGTCCCCCAGGGGCAGTCATCCTGCCAGGGAACGGCTGAGCCCTGTCTCTTATACACATCTCGACTGAACTGAAGCTGACTGGCTAGATGTGCCTGGGATGAATGAAGCTAGCCCTGGTGAGTGCACCCATGTGCTACGGTATAATGTGAAAAGGACAGGTCTTTTTCCAGTTCCTAGCAGGTGCTTCAAAAAGTCCTTGGAATTTCCTGAGTGAGGGGAGTGCCTTTGTTATGCTAATGAGGGGTCTCCGGGTGGGCCCCACCTAGCTTCCTGGATAGACCACGGGTGTGAGCGGACCGGCTGTTCAGCCAGTAGAAAGCCAGGGCGCTGGAGAGTGAGTCACTCGTTAGGCACTGTTCAATCAGGCCCGCCTACACCGTGAGAAGTAATGAAACCCCAGTGAACACGCTGGACACTGGGGTTCTGGGGAGCGTCCTGGGAGGTGACGTGCCCCAGCTCCACACCCTCTCCCCCAGGTCCTGCCCTGCAGGCCTCTTCATCTGGCTGCTCCTGAGTTGTAACCTTTATAAAATAAATGAACCTGCCATCAACAGAACAGCACTTACAGTGAGTTCCAAGTTTCAGGTAGTGAATTACAAACCTGAAGGGGCATGGGAACTCACTGCTTTGTTTCTGGCTGGTCAGGCGTGCTGGTCCTGGAGAGCCCGCTTGTGGCTGGAAGCACAGTGGGGGTAATCTGTGGGGGACCCGGTGCTTAACCTGTGGAGTTGACGCTAACTCCGTTAACTGCATTGCGGCAGACCCCAGGTGATGTCACCCTAGGTGCAGCAGAAATGTGTACGCAAAGACACGCTCGCATCTGAATTACAGGGCATGGTATGTGTACTTGAATGTGTCCACGCCCAACAGGAAAGGTTTGCCGGTGTACTAACCCCTAGACCCGCCTGCCAGCATCCTAACAGCAGGGTTTCAATGCAGCCGCTCCTGGGGATGTACCAGGAGCTCTCCCGGCTGTACCTCGATCTTGCCAGCAGAGGGCGCGCCAATCCCACAAGTCCTCTGACTCGGGACCACGGTCTCAGCTCTAAGGCAGGGTTGGGGGAAAACAGAAAAAGAAAATAGGATTCCAGACTGGCTCAGGGAAATAAATCCTTACTGCTGTTTAGTCTCTAAGTCGGGTCCAGCTCTTGAGATCCCATTAACTGTAGCCTGCCAGGCTCCCCTGTCCTTGGATTTTCGCAGGCAAGAATACTGGAGTTGGTTGCCATTTCCTTCTCCAGGGCATCTTTTTGACCCACGGATCAAACCCATGGCTCCTGCACTGCAGGTGGATTCTTCACCACTGAGCCACCTGGGAATTCTTACTGGGTGCCTGCAAAAAGGCAGCAATGCAGCTGGCTCCAGCAACACATGGGTGGTCTGGGTCAGAACCTTCAGTCTGCCCCCTCACCGTCTGATGCCTGGGTCAGAACCCTCAGTCTGCCCCCTCACCGTCTGATGCAGGTTCTTGGAGCCTGAGCTTACAAACCAGGGGCCCTCTTAAAAAAAAAAAAATACAAATTTACAAATATAATGTCAGGCATAGTACACTCATCCCGGACTGGACCATGAGCCCCTGGTGTCTGGGCTGAACTGTCCACACATAGATCCCCACACTGAGCACCATTCCTGGGGCAGAGCAGGGGGGAAACGCAGAGATACTCAGTGTATACAGTCAAATGGTCCTGATGGAGATCTGAAGGCTAGGGCAGCAACTGCCCCCACCCTCGAGGGGAGCCTGGGCTCAGCCACCCCCACCATCCCTCCTCCCACCATCAGGGGTGGGGGCGTCCCCAGGCCCTTCCTGCTGCCTCAGTTTCCCCAAGAAGAGGTCAGGATGGGGCATCACTGATAACACTGGCCACAGCATGAGATGTGAAGGAGCAGAGGTGGTGGTTGGGGGAGTCTGGGGAAGCCCTGCTCAGATCTGCCTTCCAGCCAAGGTCCAGGAGACAGACGGGGTGGGGCCTCGAGGGCCAGGACTTTCTGGGAGCAGGGCTGGTTTTACGGGTGCGGCCTGAGCAGTTACACGGGGTGGGGGGCGGTTCCATAATCAGGAAGCCCTGGGGTTTGGTTTCCTGCTCTGCTGTCACTGTCATCAGACTCGATAGCCCTACAGGCTCTGGCCAGGCCTGCCTGACATCGTCACACCAAGAGCCGTCCCATCTGGGGGACAGAACTGGGGGGTGCTAGAGCAACCAACCACCACCTCCCACCCCCCAAACACCCTAGTGACAGTGGAGACACCAGAGGCCTCTCTCCATGTTGGCCAGGTGGAACCTGTGATTCTGGAGGGCAGGAGAGATGCAGAGCAGTCCTGAGCTCACCAGGGGCAGGTGAGGCCAAGGTCGGGGAGAACTCACCCCTCCCCCTCTGCCCCCTCCCCACCTCCCACAATAGGGGAGGAGGAGCCCTGACCATCCCCTTCGAGCTGAGTTCTCACCCGTCCATCAGAGGATGCTGCGATGCCTAGGCAGGCAAGCAGAGACACAGGCCGAGGTGGGAAGGCCGAAGCCAGCAGGACCAGCCCAGGGCCCGCCCCCCAGCTCTGGCCTCCGGTCTCCAGCCAGGAGGTAATTCAGAAATTCCTCCAGAATGCTGCCTGAGCCCGCTGGCCTCACCGCCCCAGCCTAACCTGCCCGCCTGGGGCGCCTGACTCCAGGTTTCCACTTCCCAGAGCCCAGCGGCTGCTCCCTCCCCTTCGCTCACAGCTGGTCCAGGGTCCGGGAAACCAGCTGGCAGGCGGGGAACTGGCCTTGGGTTCTGCGGCTCCACAAAAGAGAGCAGAGAAGAGGCCCAGCCCGGTCTGCGGGGTGGGGAAAGAGGCGAGACTGAGCCTTGGGGATCTGCCTGAGGCTCAGCCTGAAGCCTAGCCCAGTTCTCAGAAGCCAGCCTGGCAGAGTCTTGCCCTTCCGGCAGAGGGCTCCAGGCAGGAGCCAGAAACCCTGGGAGGGCCCTAACCCAGCACCCCAACCTTCTGTGCCCAGAGAGTGAGAACTGGGCTACCCCACCCCCACCCCAGGCTCCTTCCCTAGCATCTCCCAGCATCCAAGGATTGCTCACCCCCTCCCATTAAGATGCAGATTTTCTCAGGGAGGCTGGGAGAGGCTGGAACCACTGGCAGCATTTCCCCTTCTTCGTGTCTGCGGGAAGCTGTGGCCAGCCAACCTCAAGTAAGACCCAGAGGAAAGGGTGAGGGAGAGAATTCGGTCAAACTGGCAGCGAGACTTGCTTCTGCAGGGGAGGAAGTGAAGAGAAAGTCGCTCAGTCATGTCTGACTCTCTCTGTGACCCCATGGACTATACAATCCATGGAGTGGGTAGCCGTTCCCTCCTCCAGGGGATCTTCCTGGCCCAGGGATCCAACACAGGTGTCTCCCACATTGCAGACGGAATCTTTACCAGCTGAGCTACGAGGGAAGCCTTTAAGGAAGGGGATAAAAGGGTCAATGAATTTACCGGTTTCAAAACCACATCCCGGACGGATTTTGCTACCAGGGCCACCAGCATCTCAAAGGCCCCTCCTAGGCTGGATGCCGAGGGCGCAAAGCAGGTCAGAGCTCCAAAGTAAGAGCCCAGCCTTGCCACTGACCGGCCACAGGCGCCTGGGTGGAAGGCGGCAGCTCTTGTCTGCTGCTTCCTTACCTGTAAGGGGAGAAATGGTCACCCCCTTCCCGAGGGCGCTGTGGGTGTCACTAGGGATCCTGGGGGGCTGGGTGCCATGCCTGGTTCAGAGGGTGCCCCCCCGTGGCCGACATCACCCTTTTCCATGGCAGTAACTCTGCCCAGCCCTGGCCCGAGCTGCGTCCCCCACATTCCCATGGCCCAGGAGCACTTCTGGGCCTGGTTCTGAGACTCGGGGTGTCAGCAAGCTGGAAGTGGACATGGCCTTCCTGGGAAAGGGCTCCTGATGTCCCCCCAGGAACACTTGGCCCCCGAGTGGTGGAGCCTGTCTCCCTCCATCACCTTCCCCAGTACCACGGCCAGCACCAATTCCCAGATGCCAGGTGAACCTTCCCCGAAGGACCCCACGGTAAAGCGTCTGCCTGCAATGCAGGAGACCCGGGTTCAATCGCTGGGCCAGGAAGATCCCCTGGAGAGGGGAATGGCAACCCACTGCAATATTTTTTGCCTCGAGAATCCGAAGGACAGAGGAGCCTGGTGGGCTGCACAGTCCATGGAGTCACAAAGAGTCAGACACAACTGAGCAACTGAACAATAACAATGCTGAAAGAATCCAGAAATACCCAGGCTCACATCCAAGTTTCCCAGGTCTACAAAGCTGCAGAACACACGTCTTCACTCCTCATCTCCTTGGAGAGTAAGAGGGAGCCACCCCCTACACCCACAGGGCCTTTAAGTTCTGAAAGTCAAGCACGGCCCTCATGGCCGACCCTGGAAGAGGACCCCGCCAAATGCTCCTGCATAACCAGATGCCCCTCCGCCTCCACTGCCTGCTTCTCAGAAACCCCTGAGCAGAGCTTCCCCCCAACCGTATTCCCCTCCTGCCTTGACTTCTCTGCTTCTGCCTGAGGCCTGACTCTTGGCCCCTGACTTTCAGCCATAACCTCTAGGCCTCTACCCTCCCACCTGTCCCCCCCCAGTCTCCCTGACATCAGACAGCGCCGCTGGCTTTGCATTTGAAGCTTGGAAACAGCCGATAGAATGGGCGTTGTCATCCCTTCAGAGGTTACAGCATTCACACTTGGCTGCTGGAAAGTACAGAGGGACAGATTCCTGGCTCCTCGCTCTCCAGCTCTGCAGGGCCTCCCCAGGGGCTGGGCAGGAGGGAAACCGGCTCAGCCTCAGAGGTCCAGAGGTCTCACCAGGCTCTGTGATTCAAGGACAGCCAGCATCTGGGAGCCCAGTGAGTCTATGGCCCTACAAAGGATGCGAGCACTTAACTCAGCAGCTCCAGGACCTTGACCTCGCTGGTATTGGTGACCTTGACGTCACTGGTATTGTTTATTCCTCTATAAACCGGGAACAATCCCGCCTGGCAGGCGGAGGTGAAGAGTGAGTGCTGTGTGTAGTCTCTGAGCAGTGGTGGGTTCATGTGTGGTCAGTTGTCAATTACGCTTCATCACTTTTACGTGCACGTGACATCTGTTCTTTGTGCACAATTGAGTTGACGTGTTCATGTCTGACAAGGTTCGGAAACATAGATGTTTAATATGTGCTCGGTTTCCCTTGAGCTGGGCACCATGAAGACATACATTTCCCCATGGACTACTCTCTCTCTCCTTTGCCAAGAACGAGCCCCTGTGATTTGCAGGCAAGCACCACGATGAGGAACCTTCGCTCGTCACCCTCACACAGTCCCTTTGCTCCAGGAGATCCATGGAGATCCCAGGGTGGTCCCATGGATGGACTGGAGGCTGAGCCTCCTGGGATCCCCAGGACAGGAATTCCTGGGCAAGGCTGGACTCAATTTCCCAGAAACATGATTCCACATTCCTTACCCTCTGACATACAAACATGTAAATTTTCTTTTTCCCATTACTAAGCTTGATTTTTGTCATAAACCACGTTCACCCTTCTATCATCTCAAAGAACACAGAATTTAATTTGATAACTTCCAAATAAACTTAGTCACTGCAGTGGTTTCTAAATTGCTTCATGATTTAACTCCATTACAATCAGGATTTCCCTCATTAACCTCCTCCTCTCTAGGGCTGATTCTAAATTTGGGGGTCCAGGCAGTTTCCCAGGATTGGTGTGTTGGAGTCTGTGGCTCAATCTTGATCTACCCTGTGTAGCTCATATGCTGTCCTTTGGCCTGCCACGCACACATGCACACCAGGTCCCTCCAGCCCCTAGCCCGGCCTCTGCATCATCCTTGTCCCTGCAGAAAGACCTAGGGGTGCATTCCCATGGAGGGGTCTGGGGACTCCCAGTGGGGTTGCCCAGGACTCCATGTTGTTCAGTCACTAAATTGTGTACTACTCTTTGCAACCCCATGGACTGCAGCACTCCTGGCTCCTTTATCCTCCACTAGCTACCGGAGTGTGCTCAAATTCATGTCCACTGAGTCGGTGACACTAGCTAACGGTCTCCTCCTCTGCTGCCTCCTTCTCCTCCTGCCTTCAGTCTTTCCCTGCATCAGGGTCTTTTCCAATAAGTCAGCTCTTCACATCAGGTGGCCAAACTATTGAAGCTTCAGCATCATTCCTTCCAAGAAATATTCAGGGTTCATTTCCTTTAGGATGGACTGGTTTGATCTCCTTGCTGGTATTTCTCCTCCAAGCCATCTTGGTTCCTGCTTGTGGTTCATTCATCCCAGCATTTCATGTGATGTACTCTCCATAGAAGTTAAATAAGCAGGGAGACAATATGCAGCCTCGTCGTACTCCTTTCCCAATTTTGAACCAGTCGGTTGTTCCATGGACTGACTGTCTCCCAAAGCTACAGCCAGAAATCAGCCACTGGTCCCTTCACTCTTAGTTTCTCAAACATAACCAGGGCTTCTAGAGTCTGGCCCCCGAGCATGCACCCAGCCAGGGCGGAGGCGAGAAGATGCACACTGAGTTCCCCACCCCATGCCCAGCCGTCTTCCTCCCTGACCTGGAGACCACCTCTGTCCTGGGTGCTGGGGAAGGGGAACAAAGAAAGGTGGCAATTAGCCTCGCCTGATCTGTGTCCCATCTGTAACCGTTAAGCAATGCAGAAGCTTCAAGTCTGGCGTCCAGATTCACCATCTCGCAGTTCCAAGCCTGAAGGGGGTCCTAGGCTTGGTGGTCAGCTAGGACTTGCCTGTTGTCTCACTACTTCAGGGAGAGGAAGGAGTGTAAAGCCCTCCCATGAGAACCACTGCTGAGGTCATAACCTACAGCGTACTCTGCTGGGAGCTGGGGCCCAGAGCTGCAGACAGGAGGGCCCAAGAGCCACCTCCTTCCTCTTCCAAGGAAACAGAGATGATGGTCGATCTCGCCGCAGCCCCCATAGACCAGAACGGGCTCCCCTGCCGGCTGGCTTTCCGAACTGTCCCTGGTCTAGCTCCTTTCAGAGAAACTCAGCTTCAGTCTGCTCTGGCTCCTCCCGCTCCCCACTCACTCCTGCCTGCACACCCTGCTCCAGAATACGAGCTCCCAGTCGGATAGACTAGGCTGTACCTGCCTCTAGCACCCACCACCAGTGTGACTTCATCGGGCCACATACAACTCTCAGCTTCAGCTTGCTTATCTGTAAAATGGGAATAATAGTCACACTTCCTTCCTCGGGATGTGAGAATGGGATGAGAGGACGAGTGTCGAGTCTTGAGTTTAGCGTCTGAGGTCAAGAGTCAAGAGAGGGCAGTAATTTTTATTTCGGTTTTATCATCGTGCCCCTCAAAGCAGGGAAACAAGCTGATACACCGCCCCCAGCAGAGCCTACTGGGCAGGCGCTAACCCAGGAGAAGGTGCAAACGCTGGGTCCAATACCGGCCTGGGTGGCTGTGCTTTCCGGCACGTCCCAGGAAGAGGACCCACTTTGCCAAGCTGTTTTAGGGGCTGGAGAGAGAGACTTTCACCAACGAATAAGCTCAGTACAAGAGCTGGGCACCTTCCAAAGAGGACGGGCTGGTCCTGCAGGTGTTGGTTGTTAGAGAGAGGTCAGGAGCTCAGGTCAGGCCAAATTCCCCGGAAGAGTAAAGGAGAAACAGGCTCTGTTCCTCTACCCTGCCCCGCCTCTCCCACCCCCAACCTTCAGTCTCGCCTTCAAACTGATGTCAAACAAATAACTTAAATAACACAGTGTGAAGGCATTCTTAATTATTAATGGGCCAGGACGCTGCACATCCCTGCCTGGGCCTCCTGCCTCCCCAGGGGCTACTCTGAGCAGAAGCATAGTCAGAGAAAAAGTTGGGGGAGAAGCCCAGAAGTGGTAGGGGCGGGGAGGGGCTGGGAAGCCAAGTCTCCGAGGCGTCCCCTGTGGCCATCTTCTCTGAGGTTCCGCTTCTTGCCTTCTGAGGCTCTCTTTGGAACGGAGGCTACTCCAAGTGCCATCAAGGGCCCTTCTGCAAACCGCTTGCTCAGGTCCAGGGTGGGACAAGCACAGAAAGTGTCTGCAAACATTTAGATCCTTTCCCATCAATTCGGCAAAGTTACCTTACGACAGCTGAATCTAATAATAATACAAAAATTTTACTTGTATTTTGTATGTCTCGTCCATTTCATTTTTTCCAGGTAATTCTTTTGTGTTATGTTTTACAAAAGAAGTCGGCCATTTTTTAAAATTTTATTGCAGTCTAGTTGATTTACAATTTAAGTTCTGCTGTACAGCAAAGTCACTCAATTATAACATATGTATATGTTCTTTTTCATAGTCTATTCTGTTATGGTTTATCACAGAATCCCCAGTGGCTCATTGGTAAAGAATTTGCCTGAAATGCAGGAGACGCCTGTTCGATCCTTGGGTTGGGAAGATCCCCTGGAGAAGGAAATGGCAACCCACTCCAGTATCCTTGCCTGGGAAATTCCATGAACAGAGAAACCTGGCAGGCTACCATCCACGGGGTTGTGAAAGAGTTGGACATGCCTTAGCAACTAAACAACACTGAATACAGTTCTCTGTGCTATACAGCAGGACCTTGTTTTTATCCACCTGATGTATAACTGAGTGTCTGCTAACCCCAAACTCACGGTCCTTCTTTCCCTCATCTCTCCTCCCCCTTGGCAACCACAAGTGTGTTCTCGATGTCTGTAAGCCTGTTTTTGTCTTATATCTCAGATTCCACACATATGTAATAGCATATATTTGTCTCTTTCTGACTTACTTCTCTTGGTATGATCATCTCTAGGTCCATCCATGTTGCCCCAAATGGCATTATTCCACTCTTTTTTATGGCTGAGTAATATTCCGTTGTAAATATGCACCACATCTTTTTGAGTCATTCATCTGTCAATAAACATTTAGGTTGCTTCCATGTCTTGAATGCTGTGAGTAGTGCTGTTGTGAACACAGGGGGATGTATCTAGATTTTATCTGGGTATATGCATAGGAGGAGAATTGTTGGATCATAGGGAAACTCTATTTTTAGTGTTTTGAGGGACGTCCATACTGTTTTCCACAACAGCTGCAACAAGTTACATTCCTACCAATGGTGTAGGAGGGTTCTCTTTTTTCCACACCGTCTCCAAGCACTTGTTATTTGTAGACTTCTTAATGGCGGTCATTCTGACTAGTTCATTCATCTGTCAATAAACATTTAGGTTGCTTCCATGTCTTGAATGCTGTGAGTAGTGCTGTTGTGAACACAGGGGGATGTATCTAGATTTTATCTGGGTATATGCATAGGAGGAGAATTGTTGGATCATAGGGAAACTCTATTTTTAGTGTTTTGAGGGACGTCCATACTGTTTTCCATAACAGCTGCAACAAGTTACATTCCTACCAATGGTGTAGGAGGGTTCTCTTTTTTCCACACCGTCTCCAAGCACTTGTTATTTGTAGACTTCTTAATGGCAGTCATTCTGACTAGGGCCCGCCATTGATTAGAAATGACAAAGAAAACAATTGGCCCTTGACTACAGAGAGCTGGGGAAGCACCACTCCAGATGTCCCTTTACCGTGGTCTTAGCAACCCTCCCATCAACAAGTTACATTAAAATGTGCTGCTTAGAAAGACTGCGTAGGAGGCGCCAAAGGCCCCTTCCCAGGTCAGCTCTCCTACCTTAGTTGTCCAGCTGGAAGCGTCCCTCCTCCATCAAGCCCTCCCTGCCATCAAGTTCCTAGCCCTCTCTCCTGCCCCGGAACCCATAGGACTTTCTGTCTCCACCATTCATTTGACAATTTAGCTAATATAATAATAATAATTGAGTGCAAGGCTTTGTACTGTCACACTAAACACACACGTCCTTTGTGTCTGGCCTCTCGAGGCTACTTTGCAGCCTCTGTTGCAGACCCTTGACTGCTGTGTGTGGACTCCTCCACTCCCAGCTGTGAGGCTCCTGGGCACCAAGCCTACCATCCACCCTCCTAGGGCCCTCCACCCTTGCTGGGCACCGCAGACAGCAGCAGACAGACAAACAGACAAATACACCAGGAGACTCAGCGGCCAGATTTGCTGGAGGAGACTTGGCAGTGGGTGGGGCAAAGGAGGAGCAAAGGAACTCCCTTCTCTTTGTTCAGCATTTATTTCCAAGCACCAGGGCTGTTTTCTTCTTGGTTTAAAACATGCTGACTTTTTTTTTAAGCCATAAGGTAAAAAATGGGAAACCTCAGAGAGCAGACAACCAGCAGCCTCGTGACCTCCTCTTCAGAGCTGACCACTCCTCCCCTCCCATCAAGATGTACATATATCTGCAGGAACTTTTGTGTCCTTCTCTCCTATAATTCCAGGGATGCCCGTATGGAGCCTCAGGTGCAGGTGCCGACCTGCTAGGTTAGACTCACCTGACACAGATCTGGGGCCAGGCCCTGGCAGGGTTTATGGGAGGAAACCTGGGAACTGGCCTGTCTCTAATTAAACTGAATAAACTCAGCTTGGGACTCTCCAGTGAGCATAGTGCTCCAGCAGTTTGTTGACTCCTGTCTAGTTACAAGCGAGGAAACTGAGGCTCAGGGAGGGGAACTAACTGAAATGAGTGGCAGGGACGGGGTGGGTGGAGCTATGTTTCCATGGCAACAAGCCTTCTTCAGTTGCTCAGTGGTGTCTGACTCTTTGCGACCCCATGAATCGCAGCACGCTAGGCCTCCCTGTCCATCACCAACTCCTGGAGTTCACTCAGACTCACATCCATCAAGTCAGTGATACCATCTGAGCCACCAGGGAAGTCCATTAGTTTCCAAGTGCTACCCTAATTACCACAAACTGGGTGGCCTAGGATAACAGAAATTTCTTCTCTGCCAGTGCAGGAGAATTTTATGGGATTAAATTTTATGGTGGCTCAGAGGTTAAAGCGTCTGCCTGCAATGTGGGAGACTTGGGTTCAATCCCTGGGTCGGGAAGATCCCCTGGAGAAGGAAATGGCAACCCACTCCAGTACTCTTGCCTGGAGAATCCCATGGATGGAGGAGCCTGGTGGGCTACAGTCCTCGGGGTTGCAAAAAGCCGGACATAACTAAGTGACTTCACTTTCACTTTAAGTGCAGGAAGCTGGAAGTCTGTAATCAAGGTGCCCGCGGGGCCCTGCCCCTCTGAAGGCTCTAGGGGAGGATCTTTCCCTGCCTCTTCCAGCCTCCAGAGGCTCCTAGTGTTCCTTGCTTTGAAGACACATCCCCGCAGCCTGTGCCTCGTCATCACACTGTCTGCCCCGTGTCTCTGTTCGTCCTCTCCTCTTCTTAGAAGGACACTGTGTGCTGTGCTTAGTCACTCAGTCACGTCCGACTCTGTGACTGCATAGACTGTTGCCCGCCAGACTCCTCCGTCCATGGGGATTCTCCGGGCAAGAACACTGGAGTAATCTTTCCGACCCAGGGCTCGAACCCAGGTCTCCTGCATATCTAGAGAATTCTTTACCTTCTGAGCCACCGGGGAAGCCCCATGAGGGCACGAGAGTGGATTTAGCCTCACCTTCCCAAATCTGCCTCCCAAGTCACTTCAGTCATGTCTGACTCTTTGCAACTCTATGGACTGTAGCCCACCAGGCTCCTCTGTCCACGGGATTCTCCAGGCAAGAACACTGGAGTGGGTTGGCATGTCCTCCTCCAGGGGATCTTTCCTACCTAGGGACTTAACCTGCATCTCTTACATCTCATGCTTAGCAGGCATGTTCTTTACCACTAGCACCACGTGGGAAGCCAAATCTAGAATAGTTATACCTTGATATCCTTAACTTAATGCATCTGCAAAGCCCCTATGTCCAAATATGGTCACCTTCGGGTTATCCCACCCTCTACCAGGCCTTCCTTCATAAACAGCTCCACAGGCAGACCGAAGGGCTGCTTTGGGCCCCCAGCCTCAGAGGCTCCAGGCAGCCTTAAACCTGGGGGTCGATGGATGCAGAGGGGCAGCTTCAGGCCAGGAGCTGCATAGCTAAGTTGCTTCCCTGTGCCAGGCTGGCACCCACTTCTCCACCCCATCACCCCACCCCAACCCCAGCTGCTGTGAGTGTGAGCTGCTCTCAACTGACTCCTGAGAATAGCCCCAGCCTACTGGAGCTGTCTGGCCGGAAATGCTGATTGTTTCCAGACAGGAGCAATGATCGGATGATACCGGAATACATCAGGCCAGTCTCCATGCTTCAGGAAGGGCCAAACTCCTGGTGCCATTCATACTCCCGAGCTCCTCGTGGGACCAGCCAACATGAGACCTCTACCGAGCCCACCTGTTTGCCAAGCATCCTTCCTAGCCCCTTACTTCCCTTCCCTGCTTACATTTTCACCTGACCACCTCGGGCTCTGCTTCTCGGCAACCTGCCCTAAAAGAATGGGGGAGCGAGGCTGCCTGTAACAGCTAGGGAAACAGACCGGAAGGCTCTGCTGCCTTCCTGAGCCAACAAACCACCCAGCCATCCTCACTCAGCCCTCCCTGGCATTCACTGGGAGAGTACACTGTGGGCACCGGGCATCCCTGGGGAGGTGGGGAGGGGCGAAATGGGAATGACAGAGGAAAAAGGGAAAAAGTAAACAGGTATCACCATGGAGCTTGTATTATGGAAATAAGACACTCAGACATGAGCCAACTTGAGAGTAATTACAGAGGACATGTGAGCATTGCTAAAACCTGCCAGCAGCTCTTGGTTATCTCAGGGACAACTCGTAAAGGGTTTCCAAGCAGGAATTCATTTCTAGGTACTCCCCACCCCCGTCTTGGCCATATACTCTTGGTTAAAATACCAGGAGGTGAAGGTCAACAGGGCCAGCTACAGCCCATCTGCCACAGACCTCAAGGGCTGGCTTAGGCACTTGTTCGTTCATTGGTTGGTCGGTTAGTTAGCTAAAGAAAGAGAAAAGATGGGGCAACCCAGGCAGAAAGACAATATTGACTAGGCCTAAAGAGAGCCTGGCCTGGTTAGGGGAGTGCAACAGTTCTACACGAAGGCGGGTGAAGAGGGCGCCTGGGAATGAAGCCTGGGCACTGGGCAGAGAGGCACGGGGCGCGGGGCCGGGGGCTCATGTGCTAAGCTTTAAGTTAGGGCTTTACCTAGAAAGTTGTAGATAGGCACAGGATTATAAAAGGAAAATTACTTGAGTAGATTTTCATTTTCAAAAGATATCTTCGACATCGGACAGTAATTTGGGATGCGGCACATACATTATCTACTGCCATATAATGGTGGTGGTGGTGGTGGTGGTGGTTTAGTCGCTCAGTCGGGTCTGACTCTTTTGATCCCAAGGATTGGAGCCTGCCAGGCTCCTCTGTCCATAGGCTTTCTCAGGCAAGAATACTGGAGTGGGTTGTCATTTCCTTCTCCAGCCACCACATAATATATTACTCTACAACTTAGTGGTTTAAAAAAAAACGAACACTTATCGTCTGATGTGGTTTCTGAGGGCCAGGAATCTGGGAGCAGACTACGTGACGGTTCTTGGATCAGGGTCTCTCCTGAGGGTGCAGTCGAGCTGTCTGTAGGGCTGGAGGATCTGCTGCAAGATGGCTCACTCACAGGACGCTGGCAGAAGACCTCACTTCCTCCCCGCATGGGCCTCTGCTTGTGTGTGTGTGTGCTCACTCAGTCATGTCTGACTCTTTGCGACCCTATGAGCTGTAGCCTACTAGGTCCTCTGTCCTTGGGATTTCCCAGGTGAGAGTATTAGAGTGAGTTCACATTCCCTTCTCCAGGGAACTCTTCCTGGCCCAGGGATTGAACTCAGGTCTCCTGCATTGGCAAGCGGATTCTTTACCGCTGAGCCACCTGGGAAGCCTCGAACCTTTCCTTAGGGCTGCTTGTAAAGTAGCAGCCAACATCAGAGCCAGGGACCCAAGATGCGATGAGAAGGAAGCTGCAGGGACTTAATCATGTCACTTATGCCATATGCTGCCTAATTCATTCCAACAGATATAGACACCTCTGTCCTTCTCCAGGAAGAGAATGGTGACTGGGCCTGAAGAGGATGGTAGAGTTAGAAGCCTTCTTGGCAGAGTCACAACAAATCCAGATGTCAAAAGGTCTCCCCCCTTTACTTCGGATCTGTGCCCTCTAGGTAGCCGCAGGTGAAGAATGAGAGTGAAGGAAGCTAGGCCAGGTAGGGATCTTTCAAAACGGTAGCCAGTCCCAGTTGAAATGAATAATGAAGTCATAAGCTTTTACTCGGTAAGCTAAACTGAGTTTATACTTCCTAAAAAGCCCAAAAATGTTCCCCCTTTTCTCCAGGAGAGGTAGAATGGTCTTGGAAAGACTTAGAGGGTTTTGACCAGGTGACTGGGCTCCAACATCAGAGTGTAGCCTTCAGCCAGAGAGTGAAAGGGGGAGAAGCACCCCTAACATAGAGACTGTCTGTTGCTTTAGCCCATCCAGCATCTAATTCTTCTTCCTGGTGAGACTCCACCCCCTCTCAGCCCTGGAAAGACTGAGCAGTCTGCCAGGCTCCAAAGAGGAGCATATGACCCAGGTCTACCCAAGGAGAACACTGGGTGTCCTTGACCACCATGATTGGTCAGAAGCAGGCATGTGACCTAAGCTGGGCCAATCATAGCCCTCCTCAGCAATTTTCCTTGGAGAAAAAACTGCTGTCTCATAGGCATGGGTTGCTATGATGTAAGGCTAAGGTTGATGATAGCTGTCTGGCCACCACCAGGCAAAAACTGGCTGAGAATGAAGCTTGCTCAGGGATAAGCAGCAAAAAATAAGGAAGGAACAGGCTCCTGTTGACATCATCTGTGCACCTGATCCAGACAGACCTGAAAATAGCAACCTCTAAGACTTTTAGGTAACTGAGTCAAGAAATTGCCTTTTGGGGGTTGTATGGCACTTACAATTGAGAAACTTTTGAAGGGTACCCCTATTGGGAGACAACATGAGAGAAGCGGGAGACCTGGAGGGAAAAGTAAAACACAAAGTCAGCGTAACCAGAGTATCTGATCCAGCCATCTCATCACAGTGCTTCTCCTTCTGAAGCTATCCCAGTCCTGGGAGTTGTTTTATCAAGGCAAGCTTATTCCCTTACCCATGCATGTGGGAAAGAGCCCGCTGCCCAATCCTTCAAAGACGCATAATTAGGAGGGTTATGTGATGGTGTAACTGAGTTTCGCGCATGCCTAGCTATGCAGACCTCATCTGGTTCAGCCCTAATCAAATCCAAACATTGTCCCTTCAGTTGGCCCCACTTAGTATCATTCAGCTCCTGCTCAAACTCTCCCATGGTAAGATCTGTCCCACCTCCTCGTCAGCTTTTCCACTGAGGCCAAGAACCAAGAGCATAGCTCGAAGTTTCTTTCTCCACCTTGCGAAGCCAGTTTCTGTTTCCCTGAAACTTCCACAGTCCCTGGCAACACAGGAAAATTCTAAACCCTCTTCCAAAGGCATGTACGGAGAGTGCCGCATCCCATTTTACTAACAGGGATTAGGTTCAGCTGTGTGAAACGGAAACGGACTGCAGCAGCTTAAGCGAATGCAGAGATCGCTACTTCTTCACATTATACTAGGGCCGGGCCACCCGGAGCTCATGTAACAACTCTGTGAGGTTCTTGATGTCCTTCTAGCCTTCTTCTCCACCACCCTTAACTAGTAATTTTCATCCTTGTGGTTGCCTCAGAGTTGCAAGATGGCTGCTCCATCTCCAGACCCCAATCCACACTCCAGGCAGGAAGAAAGAAACGGAAAGCAATGAGAAATCAAAGCTTTCCCAGAAGCATCCAGCAGACTTCTCCTTTGCCACATTTGCTGAAATTGTGTTGCTAGGACTACACTAGCTGCAAAGAACTATAGGATATGTCTTATTTGTTGAAATCTGGACTCTGCTGCCGCAGCTAAAATGACTATGCTGTTGATACAGGAAAAAGCGAGAATGTGCATTGGGCAGACAACTAGAAGTTGCTTCAAAGGCTTTCTCTGGACAAAATTCTTCTATTGAGAAGCAACATTGGAACAAGGCCGATGCCTTAACTTGAGGGGGTGGGGGTCAGATAGACCTCCCAACTCCAAGTCCTGCCTGACCCCTTCCTCTCCCAGATGACTCTAGAGGATATTCTTAAGCAATCTGAGCTCCTGTTTACTTGTTTCTTAGAGAGAATAAATGTGCTTTTCTCAAGAGTTTCTGGAGTGGTTAGAGCATCTCCATGCGAAGTATCTTAATACTAAGATTCTCAACAAATGGTAATTCTTCTCCTACTTCCTGTCATTGCTCATCATGTGACATGTTTCTAGTCCTTTCCTCCTGGACATGCTCCCAGGATCTGCTTTAATGTCTTTTCGGAAATGTAACCCCAGTGTAAAACATAAAACTCTACTACGCCTCCATGTGGAGCACAGTGGGGATGCTTACCCTCCTTGCTTTGGGCATCGTACTTCTTACTCACACTCCCTCATGTCTCTGGTGGTCTTGTGAGCACATGGTAACAGCAGACGTGGGGGAACTTTGCATTCACATCTCCCTCCTTGGGCTCTTGGCCCATCAGCAGTAGACCAGAAGGAGCTAAGCAGGGACCTGCGTTCAGAGTCTGCTTTATTAAAGCAGAGCCGGATGCAGAACTGACAGGATCTCCAGCTCCCTTCCTCAACCCTTCAGAACCCTCATGGAACCTCCAGTCACAGGCAGAAAATCTGGAACCCAGGGAGCGAGGGCCTGGCTGAACCCAGCCACGGAAGAGGACCTGCTTAAGCAGACTTATCCCAGGGCGCGCAAAGCTGGAGCTGCTCCCCGACCACAGCTGACCAGTGCCTATCCCAGGAATGTCATGCCCTCCCCAGACTATCCAATCACTTTGGAGGAAAGCAAGAAGGGTGGTGAAGGAGGCTGCAGGAAGCCAGATTATGCTCCCCCAAAGATGTCCGCCTACCCACTCCAGTATTCTTGCTTGGAGAATTCCATGGGCAGAGGAGCCTGACGGGCCATAGTCCATGGGGTCTCAAAGAGTCGGATATGACTAAGTGACGAACATTTCACTTTCAAGAATGTCCACATCCTAATCCTTGGAACCTGTGAATGTGTTACTTTATGTAGCCAAAGGGACTCTGCTGATGTGATAAAAGATCTTGGAATGAGAAGAGTATACCAGATAATGCATGGGCCCCTATGTGTTAATAATCACAAGAGTTCTTCTAAGAGGGAGACAAGAAGGTCAAAGCCTGAAAAAAGAAGATCAAAGACTGAAAGAAGGTAAAAGGTAATCCCATTATTCCATGGGATTATTCATGGCAGCAGAAGTTGGAATAATGTACTTTGAAGACGGAGGAAGGGGCCACGAGCCGAGGAACGCTGCTATCTCGGCACACACAGGTCACACTCTGTCTGCATCACCTTTCTTGACGTTCCAGCTTGGTGTGCAGTTTTCTGTCTGCGTGTCTGTCTGACTCTGTCATCAGAGGGACAGCTCCTTGGGGACTGAAGCTATCATAATTTCTCCTAAAAGTCTGAGTAGAATTAAGCCAGGCCCTCCCTATTCCAGACTAGCACTACTGAGTGTCTCTGCTTTCATTTCAGCCCAGCCCAGCTATTCACAGCTCATCACTCCAAATGGGAGCTCTCCCGCTGCATCTTTGACAAGCTCTGGTTCAGTGTCCTGTCTTGGCCATCAATGTAAGCGTCACCCTGGATACCTGGGGTTTTATTTGCATACCTACAATCCAAGTCCTTCCCTCGGAGTTTTGCATCAGAACCAAGAGGTTCCTGCCCACGTTAGTTGCTCCTTTGAAGAGAGGCCATGTTGCTTTTACTTTACCTTTTCTTCCTCGGGTTCTGTACATCCTAAAAAAACAGGGTATAGGTGGAGAGTGAGAGCCAGGAAACAGAGATGGGAGGCGAGACTCTCTCTGCTTCCACAGTGCCCCATTCCTGGTTTCAGTACATCCTTGAGGCCTAGCAGCAGGCCTGCCCTGGAATTTTTGAGACACTTCTGAGGTCTTTCCAATAGATTTCCTGTTTTGCTTAGCTCAGCCAGAGTTCATTTCCATCCATCATAAGCAAAGAAGTCCTGAAAAATTTGGAACAGAGCGTTGGCACATCATCCATGTGGTACGTTCCCAAGCCAAATACGGTAAAGCCTCGCTTACCCAGAGGTCACGAGTGTGTCCCCTTGCCCAAGCAGAACACTATGGAAAACCCAGAGAGAGGAAAGAGGGCCTGTTGTTCTGTCCTCCTGGCTGTGAGGTGAGGCCAGGAGGAGACAAATCATGGAGCAGGGCGGAGCTCAGGAAATAGCCACGGATTGGAACACTGGGAGCAGAAACCAAAGATGCCAGGATCCAGCGGTCAAAGAGGATAGGCAAAAGTCAAAGGGGAGTGGGCCAAGGTCCACGCTGGTGGGAGGAAGCCACCCTTCCGGCACCAGAGAGCCCCGACGAATGTGCTCTGTGAATGGACACTCCTCTTGAAGGCCCAGGACCACTGTCCCTGGCATCTCCCATCTCTGCTAGAGTCACTGAGTCCTGCGGTGAGTGCCCGAGGCCCAGCCAGGCTGAGTCAGGCTCCCGAAGCTCATGCTCTGGCCCATGAGTTGTCCAAGGGGCTGGATTCCACACTTCCTTTTTATTTAGGAAGCACTTAGTGTTACCAACTAGGGTTCTTGACCTTCCTCAATCAACAGAAACTGACTAGAGGCCAGACAAGAAATTCAGCCAAGGCTTTATCGGGGCCCCAACTGCAGCAGGAAGAGCAAGAACAACAACAGGTTCCCTTGCTTGCTTACGCCCTGCTCCCCAAGGTGAGAAGAGGCAAGCTTGTTCCTTATATGAGTTTAAGTGTAGGACTGGGCCCAGGGATCAGGCCAGAGGGCTGGCTTAGACGTTCTGCCCACCCCTCTGTGCTGCTGTGTCCAGGGGTCATGCTCAGCACCTGCCTTAGTTTCCGACACCCTATTTTTGGCTCTAGGCTCCTCAAAAGGGCCTTTGGGTTTTTTATCTCTTTGTATCTTTTGGATCCAGAATTTACCCCAACGAGTGTGCATGGAGTTATTTTTAGTCCCACACAGTTTCTTTGTATTTTATTGCTCCAGGAGAGGTGTGGCCAGGTACAAGCTCTGCAGCATGGCAGCAAGGCATCCCGGGTCCCAGCCTGTCTCACCAGCATGCTTGATGCACCAGCTTCCCAGACCACACTGGACTGGAAATCCCGAGTTGGAAATGGGGAGAGACGCTATTAGAGAAATCACAGAGACAGTGGCCAGAAGCGATAAGCCACAGCAGGGCTTCTCCGCCCCGTCACAGATGATGCGCGGTCCTGTGCACCGCACGCCGTTGACCAGCATCCTCTGCCCACTAGATGCCAGTAGCACTCCTTCTATTTGTATCAACCAGAAATGTCCCCAACATTGCCACACGTCTCTGGGGGACAAACTCATGCCAGGCGGAGAACCACTGTGCTACAAGAAGAGAGTAAGAAACCACTTTAAAATATTCACAAGAACAACAAGGCCAGTTAGTGAAAGGGGCAGAGCCCAGCATCTTTCCAGGCCCTTAAGGGAGAGTCCTTTATGGCAGATAGTCACACCATGCTCGCCACTGACCCAGAGCTGTCCTGGCCGGCTCTCCTGCCACTCTACCATGCGGATGGAAATCCCCCCAAAGCGCCAGAGGGGAGCTGACCATCCCATTTAAGAAGGCCAGTTCCCAGAAAGAAAGTGAGGGGCATGTGCCCTCAAAGGGTGACAGTGCTCCCTGTGGAGGACAGAACGTGGGATTTTTTTCCTCTCTTTAGCACCCTTTGCCAGTGCTTAGCAGGCATATAGTAAGCCCTCAGTAAACTGAAATGAGTTACATTCAGTTTTAAAGGTTTCTACACTGACTGTGAAAAAGCTGAGCACCGAAGAATTGATGCTTTTGAACTGTGGTGTTGGAGAAGACTCGTGAGAGTCCCTTGGACTGCAAGGAGATCCAACCAGTCCATCCTAAAGGAGATCAGTCCTGGGTGTTCATTGGAAGGACTGATGTTGAGGCTGAAACTCCAATACTTTGGCCACCTCATGTGAAGAGCTGACTCATCTGAAAAGACCCTGATGCTGGGAATGCTTAAAGGCAGGGGGAGAAGGGGACAACTGAGGATGAGATGGCTGGATGGCATCACCAACTCAATGGACGTGAGTTTGGGTGAACTTCAGGAGTTGGTGATGGACAGGGAGGCCTGGCGTGCTGCAGACCATGGGGTTGCAAAGAGTTGGACACGACTGAATGACTAAACTAACTGACTGACGCTAACTCCATAAGGTTTGGGGACTTTGGAAAGGACAAGATCCTCTCAATACTTGGAGGCCTATCTGTGATTCTGCCTCCCTGCGCAGACCCTCCCTGCTCACCCATGACCTTTCCTACCTTCCCAGTACCTAGGTACCCTCCTCTCCCCTGCCCTGTCCCACACTGCCCTGTATTTACCAGGTAGGTCCAGAGGAGGTGAGAACCTCTTAGCCCGGTTAGAGCCCTTCCGGTGCTGCAGACGACCATATACATAGGGTGTTTGAGGTGGGCAGCTCATGCCCCTTCTCCTTGCCCTAAAAGGGTGTGGAGGATTGAGAGCTGGCCCATGGAGCCCTGATTTGTGAAGAAGTACTGCAGTC